>KV424116.1:31391-45099 GCA_001632435.1 Calocera cornea HHB12733
CAGAACAAGCAGCGGCCGAGGCGGCCTGGTGGTGGTCCTACCTCGGGTTCGCGACTGCCGCCAATCCCGGCGTGGCAACCGTTGCGCCGCACCCTGCTTCCCCAGCGGCGGCGGCGGCAGCAGACTCCGAAGCGTCGGACATCCTCCCCCCGCTCTCGCCCTCCCCGCTCCCGCCTCATCTTCACCCGCACGCCCAGCAGGCCCAGCCAGACGCCCCCCAGTCCTCAGCGATGTCCGTCGTCTCCGCCGACACGGGCCGCACGCGCGGCGGGAGCGTCTGGTACCAGCCTTGGTACTGGTACACTGCTCCTGCTGCGCCGCTGTCTGTTCCTGGGGACGGGGAGGGGAAGACGGAGGCGGAGCGGGTTAAGGAGGATGCGCTGGCCCGGTCTGCGGAGGGCGCTCTCTCGGCAGCAGCGGATGCGCAAGCTCAAGAGCAGCAAAAACAGGCGGAAGATGCCCGAGAACAAGCTCAAGCCCAAGCAGCAGCAGCAGCAGCAGCAGCAGTAGCGGGGACGCCCAGCAACCCCCTCACGAGCGCATCAAACATGCCCATGTGGGTATCCTTCTTCTCCGCTGGGCGCAACCCCGCCGCGCGCGCGATCAGGCAGCACGAGGAGATGGAGGTGATGGACATTGACGAGGACGCTTCTGCTCCTGCTCCGGTCGCGCAGAACGGCTCGCCAGCCTCGAGCGGGATGGTGCTCGGCAGCCCGACCTCCGTGCAAGCGCTCGTCCCGGCCACCGCGGCGCTCAGCGTCAGTGCGCCGAAGGACGAGCTCAAGCGGAGCGCGGCGAAAGAAGCTGCTCGGGCAGCGGGCTGCGCGAAGGAGGCTGTTCGGGCGGCGAGGTCCCAGTCCCGCGATGCGCTCAGGGCGAGTGGGAACGACAAGGACGCTGGGAGCAAGCCGGCGAGCATCAAGGTTCCCGACCCGGTCAAAGCCGGTACTTCCCCGACGGCTGCTGCATCCACCACGCCGGCGTTCGCTGGGACTGCAGCTCCCAGCAAAGGGCCGGCGAACCAGACGCCCGAGCCGCCCAAGGACGCCCCTGCACCGCCGCTCACCGCCCACCCCAAGCCCAAGAAAGCGCTCGAGGCGAAGCGCGCTGCCTCCATCACGTCCAAGAAGGACACCAAGGGCGAGCCCGTCGTGCCCGTGCCCAACTTCCTCCTCCCCACCTTCCAGGACGTCTTCTACCACCCGCCGCTGTCCATCCGCCCGCCCGAGCCGGACGGCAGCAAGCCTTCGGGTGCGCTGAAGAAGACGATGCGGTATATGAACAGGTTCCTGAGCGCCCCGCCCAGGTACGGGCCGGTGCTGGTCGACCCGGAGCTGGCGGAGTACCAGCGGCGGCTGGAGAAGGGCAAGGGACGGGAACGGGAAGAGGTCATCCCCAGCACTGCGGCGCGGGAGAAGCGCACGCAGGAGCGCATGAAGATGGAGGGCATGCCCGCGATCATGCCCCGCAGCTGGGCGGTGCTCGGCCTGGACAGGCTGGGAGAGATGAGGACGGTCAAGAAGGCAGTTGTCATCGGCATTCATGGCTGGTTTCCGGGAGCGATGCTGAGGAGCGTGCTGGGAGAGCCGACGGGGACGAGCGCAAAGTTTGTGCAGATGCAGAGGGACGCGTTGGTCGATTATCTCCGTGCGTTCTACTCTGGGCAACACTTGGGCAATACTGACCATTGCTGTAGAGAAGCACGATATTCAGCTGGATCAGCTGACGGAGATCCCTCTGGAAGGAGAAGGGACGATCCAGAGCAGACTCGACAAGCTTTACACGAATCTCACCACGAACGAGGCGTGGATTACCGCTATCCACGAGGCGGACATCATCCTGTTCGCGACGCACTCGCAGGGCTCCGTCGTCACTTGTCACATCATGGACCGTCTGCTCGAGGAGGGACACATCTACACTGGCATGCCACAGCCGAGTGCGGGCGAGACGATCGTCAAGATGGAAACGCAAGGACCGTCGCCGCCCAAGAAGGTCCAACGGGTCACATGTCTTGCTCTCTGTGGGATTCACCTCGGTCCACTGCTCTATCTCAACACGAGCGTTCTCACCCAGCCGTGGCTCCACTATCTCGAATCAGCGGCAGCACGCGAGCTGTTCGAGTTCCAGGACACGGAAAGCGAAGTGTCAAAGCGGTATGTCAACGCCCTTGCACGCGTCTTGGACCACGGGTGCAAGTTCGTCTACATCGCCTCGCTCAACGACCAGGTCGTGCCGATCTACTCAGGCGCGTTCGTCAACGCATCGCATCCCCTCATCCTGCGTGGCCTGTACATCGACGGCGACGCGTACAGCTCGACGGACTTCCTGACGAATTTACTCGTGCTGTGTCTGCGGCTGCGCAACGCTGGTTTGACCGACGGTGGCCTTGTGGTGCATCTGTCTGAGGCCACCGCCGGCTCTCTGAACGGCGTCGGGCATAGCACGGCCTACGAAGAGATGTCCTGCTATACCCTCGCTGTGCGCTTCTTATTCGAGACGAACCAGAGCCCAAATCCGCTCCCGCCGCTCGAGCTCGAGCCTTTCTCAGCACGCGAATCTCGGAACGACTACGAGATCCCGTGGATCCTCAACGAGCTCGTCACTCACCCAGCGGTGCAGGAATGGTTCCTGTCGGAGATTGAGGAGCTTCGGGCGTCATTCGACGACTGGAAGCCGCGGACCGCGGCGCTGAGGGATATCCGGAGGAAATTGGAGCCGATCAAACGGAAAGGAAGGGGACTGAACAGGATTGTGGTCGTTGGCCCAAGTCGATTGTAGGATACCTTGCATGCATCCTTGTTTTCATTCACCCATTAGCCCTCATCCTGTACAATATTCCAAGCACCATCGACTCGTACTGCTGTAGCAACCATAATATGATGTATCTTGCTTGTGTAAGCTTCTCATGCCGGTGTTACCTACTGCAGGCTCGGTCCGCAACTCCGACGGAATCAAACTTGGTTTTCTGCTTCTCAGTGCCGCTTTTCGTTCCTGGCACTTTGCTCAGGACAACAGTCAATCATGGCGACGATGAGTGATTTCATGATGACCCATGGTGAGAAGATCTGGTACTAACGATCCGCGGTTAGATTGGGCCGTTGACCACCCTCCTCTAATGATCTTGGGATGTCTTGCTTCAGAGAAGGAGAAACACCCGCTGGATTGCGCAGTACCGGACAGAAGATGGAGTCACAGGTCCCGTGATTGGTGACGCCAGCCTCCTCGCGGACTGCATACCGCAGAGGATCGATGGAACTACACGTGGGTCATTTCCCAATGGTATATAAGACAAAGCTCGCCCCGTCGTGTTGCGGTTCGCCCTTGATCCAGTACCACCACCGCTCAACCTAGCACTCTAGTACAGGCTGTTCGACTGCGTATAGTCTCATTCTTTTACCCTCGTATTGCTACTCACTGCCCTTCACAGTCAATTATTTGTGCCCGTCCGGGAACGTTCTCGCCCTCATACAATGCTTCTCACACTCCCTGACGAACTCATCAACGCTGTCATCGAGAACGTCGATGACCCTGCCGATCTTGCGGCGCTCTCGGCGGTCTGCAAGGCTCTCAAAGAAATGATCTCCCCTGGTCCAGAGGAGGAGCTGGGCCTGTTGCAATGCTGCTATCTATCGGTTCCTTGTGATGTCGAGCAAGTGTTCACGGTGCTCGCCCACAGACCCAGGCTCGCGAGGGGTATACGACAGCTCCGTATCTCCGAAGAACAGGCACCTTCTGCATCTCGCTATTGGCATGCTGGACATCACAGCGCTCAAGTAGTTGCTGGCGCACCTTCCTCCCTCTCCGACGCATTAAGACAGATGCAAAATCTGCTATTCTTGTCCTGCCAGATAAGCACCGCGTCGACGGCCATTTGGAATGTGTCGCTTGGAAGTTTCTGTCAGCGTTTCCCGTCAGTTCAGGAACTCTGCCTTCGTATTCAAGTCAGTCACACAGGGATGGAGGTCCATACCGGGGACTCTTTGCAGGTAAGCCACACCCCGTTCCTGTTGAAAACAGCAACAATGGCCGATTACCGCATCTAGTTTTTCGACGGCTTGACCCAATTACGAGCGTTATCACTTAACATCAAATGCGAAGGTGCGTTGGTGCAGTCTAACTAAGGCACATCTCATGATTGTTCAGCTGGGGTCACGCCCGAGAGCTTCAAACAGTTCGCCGACTCGATGACTACTGGTCTGAAGCCCTCTCAAGCATCTATACGTCACCTCAAAGTCACGTGGGATGATTGCGATTTAAGCCCGCTATTCGAGCTTCAGTTTCCGCAACTGCTGTCTTTGACACTTGCATATGACGGTGAGGCGGAAAATGCCGCGGCTACTATCCATCCCTTTCTCGCGAGTCACCGTACGCTCCATTGCCTCGCTCTGGATCGTCTATTTTCACTGGATAATCCATGGGTGATGGCACCACCCATGGACGTGGTCATTGCTCTGAACACGACAAGTACGCTACCGCGCCTACCTCTGCTATGCGAGGCTGCCCTCGACTGGTCCACGTCGAATGATTGGACTGATCTGTTTGAGCCCTTACCCGACGGCAGCTATCGGCCATTGTTGCGTCTAGATCTTACCAACCCGTATATAGACATGGAAAACTTCGCAAGAGAAGATGGGCCTCCAAGTCTCAAAGCTATCCACACTCTGAAAGGGCTGCGCCTTAGCCCAGACATGGTCCAAGACGAGGAGTACCTTACAAGATTGGCTGACGAGGCCCCTGGATTAACGGAGCTTTATCTCAATTCGCGGCTAGACAATGCATACCAAACCATCCAGGTGCGTGCCGTATTCGTTCTGTGAAGAAACATGTCTCACATGCACTTAATGATCTACCAGGAGAAACACCTGTGCTCGCTCTTGAACCGTTTTCCGAAGCTTTGCTCAGTTCAAGGCTGTACCCTCTCTGTGCGAGGGTCTAGCCCCTGTGAAGAAAGCGAGATGGAAGCAGTGGTTTGCCGCATTGGGAAGCTGAGTCCTTATCTAGTGTGCGTGAATAACTGGGTACGAGTCACGGACACGGTATGGAAGCTGGACAGACGTGCCGCCAAACAATGGAAGTGGCCTCTCATCGAGCGGTACCCTGACCAAGAGTTCTACTATGCTGACCAGGGAGCTCCGATCAGCTCACTTTTCCAGGCAAGTGAACCTAGGGGCATTACCTCCGTCACCCCTTTTTCTTTACTTTCATGATTCTCACGATGGTTGGCTGGGGCCGGCTGCGATGACTGTAAATAGCAGGCAAATTGCCCTCATTATGACACACCCACATCATGTATGATAGCTATATTCAAGCCAAGATGATGTCTGCTCAACGGTGCCTCGGGTGTTTTCTACGTTGAAATGTCTTTTGATCACGACTCACTACTAATGCATCCTCTACCGACCAGTGGCTTATGCAGCACACCTATGGGGCGTGCGTTCGCACGGAACGATCCTTGTTCAAACTCAGTCCACTTCCCCGGCCCATATCAAGTACACTGATTGCTCCCCAGATTGTTCCTGTCAAGCCGAGCCAAAAGTCAGAGCGACTTCTCACCTCCGAGTAAATTGGTGCTCCCCTTTTTACCCCGGCTTTGTGGCAGCCTAGTCCTGATCTCCTCAAGAAGGCGGTGAAGTTGGGCCAAGGACCCCATAATAACACTTGGTCACTCCGTGCCAACTGCAAAAAATCCCTGGGGGAACACAACGCGCAACGCAGCAGGGCTGGCAAGTACTGTAGATTATTTGCAAGACCCGTGTCAGGGAAGTAAGTCCCCAAACCGCGGAGAGCGATTCCAAATCGCCTGGGTCGTCGACATTCTCGATGACGGTGTGTTCTCGAAGTGCCGGGCGGCGGGCGGAGCAGACTCGAAAGACTGATTCTCAACACGCCGCACAGCATAGAGGACAGCGAGATGGCATCTGGCATGGGTGCGAACGAGCCACTGCTCGGGTGTTATGGAGCGGTACGGAGGAACTGTACGTACCCTCGGAGCTGCGGTGCTGGATCTTTCTCTGTTATTGATCGTTCAAATGTCTTCAGCATGAAACCGCGCAGTGATGACGAGAGCAGTACGAGCTATGAAGCCCAAACAGGACGGTAAGAGATCGCTCAATCAAGCTCGTTTCTAGCACGTGATTCAGCAAATCAAAGCACTGATGTGGATTTGGTACACTCACAAGTCCTCAAAGTCAAAATACCGCTTCCTTTTGGGTGGCTTCAAGGATGCCAGCTTCTGTTTCCAGTAATCACAGTTCCTCTCGGCGGTCTCCAGGGCCTTCGTCTGATGATCGAACATCGTTTTAGCTTGGTTGTAGGTGGTGGCGCTAAAGTGGGGCGACCTATTTAGCCTGAGATAAACTTGAGCGCTCATGGTGTTAGAGGCTGCGATCATGGCCTTGTGGGCATCGTTGAAAGCGTGGTGCCATTGCTTGTACATGCTCTGCGCCTCGTCGGCTTTCCGCTGGTAGTCTTCATGCTTGTTCCCTCGAGCGAGGATGTTTGGTCTGTTGTAAATTTCGTTGTCTGACCTCAACCCGCTGTGCTGCCCGTTATCCCAGAGACCGACTGTTAAAGTCAACGAGACAGGAAGAAGAGCTGACGACATACAGATAAGATCCACCGTCTTCGGAGAACTTAACGTCGGTCCCACGCTGAATCTGATAGCTGGGGTGGGCCAGGGGAGCGACTGATAGCAGGATAGCATTGGTCGCGGCTAATGACATTGTACTGGGAATTGATTGCAGTGACCACTCAAAGGTAGAAGGATGATGTGAAATTGGGAGTGGACCGACACTGATGTGTAGCGAGGTGGGCAGAAGTGAGTGAGACCAGCTCAGTGAGGCATAGCAGTTGGTGCAGGTCCCTCTTTATAGGCTTTCAACAGCGCCGTCATCTACCGCTATCTTCTGTCGGCATAAGATAAGAAAACATCTTTCCTCCTTGTTTCGGTTGTGAATGTCGGAAAAACTCGCGTACGGCCAAACGGGAGTCCAAAGAACCTAACTTGTCTGACGACTTATTGTCTAGAGCACGCGGGTACTGTCCACAGTGCCGCGCGTTGCAAATAATGTACAGTACTTGCCATCTGTACAGTACTTGCCATCCCTGACACGTTGCGACAATAAGTCCTAACCCAGGGGTCGCTCCTCGTCCACGCCTCCGCTCGTGCGCACTGAAACGGCTGCCGGTACTCGTACAATATGCAGCAACGCGTCCTATAACCGGTGCAGCGGCTGTGAAACGACCTCAACGGGCAGTGTCAAGGCCGCCGTTCTGAGTACGCGAGGCGAGCGCGTATGTGGAGCGGAGTCGTGCACATGGAGAAGAGCATTATCGTGCTCGACGAGGAGGATGGCGTGCAAGGAGGGGATTCGGTGAGATGCCGGGAGTCCAGAACGGAGCTTATGCGGGCACGCGGTTGATCAGCGTATTGACGCTGTGGTCCTGTCCTGCAAGGAGCGGGAGGAGGTTGGAGCGGGAGGCAGGATCTTACTTCAATCGAGTTGTACACTCTCCCCAGGCAGCGATCAAACGAACACGCCCACCCAAGCATCCATCGCCCTCACGCCCTTCACGCCCCCGTCCACCCCCTCAAGGGCAGCCGCAACCGCATCCCTCATCGCCTCCACCACGCCCCTCTCCCGCTCATCCTTGACCGCCTCGCCCACCTGGCTCTCAAAGCGTGGGCTCATCACCGCGCTTACCTCCCACTGGCCGTCCAGCACGTCCGGGCCGGGGAGGACCGACGCTTCGCTCTCGAGTGCCCAGCCTGCTGCCTCGGCCAGGGCCTTGATGCGCTTGGGGGAGAGGACTGTGCGGACGTTGCTGGAGCTTGAGGGTTTCCTGCACTCCAGGGCGGCCTGGGCGAGCACTGCCAGGACGTGGGGCTGCGCCTCCCGCTCGCTGGCTACCAGGCTCCACTCAGCCACACACATCCGCTTGGCGTGCCCCTTGAGCGCGGCGAACGTGGACTGGATGAGCGAGGGCGAGGTGAAGTAGAAGAGGCAGTGGGCTAGGACGGCTACGTCGAAGGCGGCAGGACTGGACGGGCGGGGGGCGGGGAGGGAGGAGAGGTACTGCAGGGGAGAGGCTTGGACCCATTGGATGCGAGGTCCGAGGGGGCCGGAGGAGAGGTGCGATTGCGCCTGGCCGAGGGTGTAGGGGGATCCTGCGGGTCACTCCATCAGCGTCATCTCAGCCTGGGAAAGCATCGGCGCGGCGTACCGTAGCTCAGCGGGGCCGGATCAACAGCGACCACTCGCCCAGCCTCCCCCACCGCAGTGGCCAAGACGGCCGTACAGTCCCCCTGCCCGCACCCGAGCTCGAGCACGGTCGACCCGGGCGGGACGGGCCAGTGGGCGAGAAGGGCGATGCGCTCCTCGGTCTGGGCTAGTTGGACAGCGTTGGTTGAGTTTGGAGGGTGCAGCGAGAGGGAGGCGATTTGCGAGGCGGAGGGCATGGACATTCTAATTTCTGACTGGGTGGGAGGGGGTGCTGCGGGGATGGTGGGAGGGAGAGAGAAGATCCGCTAGCCGCAATCTGCAATCTGCAATCTACAATCTCGTGCTGCTCTCAACTCCCTCACCGCGCATCCCCTACCCTTCCCAACCAGGAACCCCGCCATATGCAGCACAGACCGACGCACATGGACGCAGTACGGAGACTAGCTGCAGTGGATGACTCGGCTCAGCGCGCGTACATAGAGTTACTTAGGGCAAGCCTGGTCGCGTCGCGTCGCGGCGAGGGTACCCATCCCCTCTCCTTCCAGCCCACTATCGTGTCTCAAGTTGTTCCCATTCATAACCACGCGGTAGTCTGTTCGAATCGTATCTCTAGTCTGTCGCAGGAATTTTCTGCGCTCCTGAGCCATGCCGTTATGCCGTTACATGTGCATGCCCCATTTCCACTGCGGTGCAGCAGCATCATCCTGCGCCCGAAGGATGTGCCTGTCACCCTCACCCAATCGGTCACATACACCCATGGCTCTCTTATTGAAGCAATCACAACATGCAACGGCCTAACTAGGGTTAGCTTATAGCGTGGAAGGTGGGCGGTATACACGTGATTGCACTGAGATGGGTTCGGAAGGCGGTGGAGCAGACTCAGGAGTGTTATGCACTTTCAACACGATGCCTACCTTGCAGTGGACGAGGCATGACAGGTGCAAAGACAAACAAAGCACTGCTCAAGTTCGATGGGATAGTAGAAGGTACGCGCCGAAGCGCTCTGCCCTTGATCGTCAAAGTGTCTTCAGCATTAAGCCTGGGAACAGTCACAATGGCAGTACAAGCTACGAGCCCAGCACAGTGATAGTACAGGCTACGAATCCAGGAGGGTCATGCCTATGGGAGCGTAAACGTTGGTCAATCGAGTTCGTTTCTACAAGGTGACTCAGCAAAGTACACCGAAGACGTCGAGTTGGAGTACTCACAAGTCCTCAAAGTCAAGAGACCTCTTCCTCCTGGGCGGCTTCAGCGCAGCTAGCCTCTTTGTGTAGTCGTCACAGTTCTTCTTGGCTTTGTCCACCTGACTCTTGTGGTGGTCGAATGTTGCTTTTGCTTGATTATACGCAGCAGCGTTGTATTTAGGTGACTTCGCTAATTTGAGCGCCACCTGCGCGTTGAGGATGTCGGCTGCTTTGTTCATGGTACTGTAGGAATCGTGGAACGCATCACACCATTGCTGGTACATGGTTCGTAACTCCGAGACTTGTCGTTGATATTCTGCATGCTTGTCGCCCGCCCGCGCGAAGACGTCTGGCATATCGTAAAGATCGTTACTCGACCTCCTCACACTGTTCCACATGTTAGAATCGAGATCACTGGCCCCAGCCACGCCGGTGGGGAAGGCACTCAGAAGAACGCACAGATAGGATGAAGCTTCGGAGAAATCAACATCGTTCCCACGTTGAAATTGACGGGCCGGGTAGGCCAGAGCCGCGGCGGAGAACAAGAGAACAACGGTAGCAGACTTGAGAGCCATTGTGGTTGAGCTTATATGCAGAGAGAAGAACAGTTGAGCGATCAAAGGCGGAAGGATGTGTTGAATCGGAGAGTGACCGGCACTTAGGTGTAGCGAGGTAGGGAAGGGGGATAGAAGTGAGTGAGACCAGCTCAATGAGGTATACCGTGCCGTTGCATGCCACTCTTTATAGGATTTCAACACGGCACTCATCTACCTGCTCGTTCCGATCAACAATGCCCCCAAAGCGCAGTTACTGAACTAAGCCATGCTCTACTCACGCAGCGAGCGGAGTACGGAGATACCCAACATGTCTTACACTAATGCCGGGCTTCGCAGATGCCATTTTCGATTGTCACATAGTTGTTCCCGTAATGAGCAATAAAGTGGGTGAGCGACTTGTTGCCGCCGTGCCCTAAACACTGCCTCACCAATTCATTGGTAAGCCGGGAGGCCGCGCGGGGCCCAGGCCCTATGGGAACATGCGACCACTCTACATCGTAAACGCGCAACACTCTATTATGTAACTGCGTCTGACTTTGGAAAGTTTTCTGATGAGAAAGTGGCAGAATCCGGGGCTCCATGATTCCCCCCCATGAAGGACCCCTGCGCAATCCACGACCTGGACCGGAAACTTGTACCAACCGAGCCGACACGCCCCCGGTGTTACAGGTTCTTTGTCAGCATGTCATCAGGACTACAACACTGATCCCGATTGCCGTCGTCAGGAACCGGTACAGAAACGGGTTATAACGAGTTCGGATGGGCAATTATCACGTGCGTATGCAGTTTTTGTATTGAAAGACGGGGAAATGCGAGATATCGTGCCCTGTCCTTCTCTCCCAGCCGGTTGATGAACGGCGGGACCAACGAGGCCGCAGACTAAGCTGCTTGACGGCATACAGGGTATGGGGAAGGTCCCTTGACTCTTGAGGAGAAGCAGGAGGAAAGGGGAGCAGTGGCAGGAGAGGCCGGAGGACGTCGAAACTTCGGCATAATGCGACCAGTTCCAGGACGCCAAGCACAATCGCAGACCACCAAGCACGGCGTCGATCGTACTTCCAAATGATAGTTTCTTTCCAAACCCTTCCAATATATCGCACACCGACCTCCATACATTCAGGCAGTTCGAGTTCCCCCCGAGTCGACCCCCATGCTTGACTTTACCGATCTTGTCCGAATGAAACCGAAACAGAGACAGACGGTGTTCACACTTACCCGTACATTTTGTCCCCTCGCCTCATCGTCGTCGTCACACCAAGTAAGTATCATGACCTTCGCGTGAGTCCGAGGATACCCCCGTACACGCACGGCATCTTCTCGGTGGAGATGTCCCTCTACCGATAAACGAGGTAGTTGTCCCTTACCAGGTAGCCGCGGTAGAGCCCTGTTCCTATTACTGGGGGTTGTACGAGGGCATGAGCATACGTCATTAGGACGTGCGTGGGCAGAAGGCGATGGATACAGGTAGACCACAGGGAATATTAGGACGGAGGGAGGAGGAAAGGGAGGGAGCGGCCGTACGGAAACGGCGGAAGTGAAATGATGTGGAGCACTCAGAGACGGCACGCACCGTACACTCCTTCGTAAAGGCTAAAGCTCACAAGCCCATCCCAAGTCCTCACATTCCCCACGATAGCAAACTCCCTCACGCCGAGTGCCTGCTCCCCTGGAGCACGAGCACATCCTACCCCCAGTGCCACTCATCACCCACGATGCTCGCGGGGGCCTTCGCCTCCCGCTCAGCCGTACCGCCCCAGCACCGCTTGGCTAGTAGGATCCGCCGGTGGACCGAGTCGGTGAGCCGCACGCGGCGCACCGTCAGGTGTCATTCTTGGGGTTACTCCGCGAAGGCGCTTGTTACACCGAGCACGCGGAGCCCGGGTGTGTTACATGGGGTGGTACGAGTTCAGTGGTATCTTCACACCACACATCAGCACCATCATATAATGATGAAACAGCATAGACTGGGACGTACCGTGAAGCTGCCATCCCAAACGCAGCGAACGATCGTTTCCCCTATGCTTCGCCGGCGCTCGCGCATGAAGCCCCCCCAGCCCTGCGTCCTCCTCCTCCCATCCTCGTCCCCGTCACAAGCCTCGCTCCCCCTCCCGCCTCTCAGCTTGTGCTCAAGTGGTGGTCGTACAACTATCAGCAGCGCTGGCCGCCCCGCTTGCTAGCTGCTGTTGAGGCGGTGTGTACCTTTACCTGTGTTGCTTTGACTGAGTAAGAACCATGAGGCGGACGGCCAAGCAGGTGGTGCTGATTGCGCGAGGCGAGCAAATGCAGGGTACGGAAGGACTTGCACGAGGAGCAGATCGTCTTCATCGATGAACCTGGGGGGAGCGGGTCGACGAGCGGGTCGGCGTCGAAGTGGGGCACTTGCGTGAGGCGCCGGGACGTGGTTCGGGAGGGTGCGTCGTCGAACTGCGCGTCGACGCTGTTGTCCTCACCCGCCGGGAAGGGGCGGAGCGGGAGGACGGTTTGTTACCATGGAATGGAGAAGATGGCGGAGATGTGCGCCGCAAACAACTAGGGAGGGAGGGCGAAGGGCGCCGCGTGGTGTATGCGCCTCTCCTGCTCGAGCAGGCCGGCAATGGTGGAGAAGAGCATCTACGTCAGCTGCCTTGTCTGGAGCCGGATAGGGCGCAAGGCACATCCCTACGATAAGCCTCAGCTGGTGTTAGGGCAAGGAGAGAATGAGGTAGGAGGCGACTCACGTTGCGAAGAGGTGTGGCAGAGTACCCACCGCCCGCACGGGGGGTTGGGGGTCTCCTCGAATAGCCAGCAATCGGAAGGGGCGGGTCAGCCAAGCTATACCTGAGCAACCTCTCCCACTTCGATGCTGCCCGGCGCTATGGCCCGCGTTATCCGAGAGGATGGGTGTACACGCGAGTACAGACAAGGGAACCCAACCAGCAGTAGTGGGTCTCCATGACGGGTGCTGGTTCGTCTACATCCCGTCGATCAATGAGCAAATCCAATGTCGCGCATGCGATCATCGTGCGCAATATGTACATCGAAAAGCCATCGAAAAGCCATGTGTGCAGTCGACAGGCTTCGTGATAAACTTGCCAGTCGATGATTGCCAGTCGATGATGGTTTTGGCCCCTTGGGCTGGATGACTGTGCCAGTGAGCGCGCGCATACAAGTGATTGATTAGGGCAGGCAGACGCTCCTGCAACACAGACATTTTCGGAACAAACCAAAGTGAACAAATGACGCTTGGCCTGGAGTCCTGCGGGCAACTTATGAGTTCTCCCACATTTCAGTCATTCCAAGGTTGATTCAATTCTACACAAGAAGTTATGCTACAGGGGCTATCTGAGTGTGTGCTTAGCAGCAATCCAATTCAACTTACTAGACGCAATCTTTTGAGTTCATGAGCAACAGCTCAGCACGAAACCAACGAGAGGGACCGTATTATAGATTATTGTGGACCCCAACCATATTCTAGATTTTTTCCCCAAATTTCAACATAGTCTAGAAGATAACTCCACTAGCTGTTGTGCGCAGGCCACGTGCTTTGAACTGAATGCCATTTAATCTGCCCTCTAAGTTGCAGTCAGTAGTGTGAAGCTGATGCTTCAGCAGCTGTTTAGCACGGAGCCTTTGCAGGTCTTAGAAAGTACCTTCTAGAATACGGTGTCCAAGTCAGACTTATCATCTAGAATACCCTTGGAGAACACCTGTATTTTTGTCAGGAGTCAACCCATTTCGATGCCATATTGATTGCATACCGAGCGGG
>KV424117.1:0-21799 GCA_001632435.1 Calocera cornea HHB12733
GGTCTCCTTGTCGTGTCAACTCTCATCGTCTTCCCCCTGTACCTAGTCTAGCTCAATCCACCCAGTCTCCCCTCTGCCTAGTCCCCGTCCCCGCCCCCGGCTCGATACGACCAATCCCTGCCGGAACCTCGCCCCTGCCCACTCCTGACAGGACAGACCGAAATCTTCCAGGCCACTAGCTCCCAGCTGAGCTACTTCTCCCTGCACCTGTCGACAGTTACCGGAGCCTATGTGTGAGTGTCACTTGATCGATGCGTGTCCACGCTCTAACACAGTCCGCACAGTATCAACCCAGTTGAAGGAAGCCTGGTCGTGGAACTGTTCCAAGGCAGCTCCGCCCCTGGCACCGCTGTAAGAGACTCGAGCTATTGTCCCCACATCGTTCTCATGTTTGAATCCAGGTCCAGATCGTGGATTCTGACGGGTCGACCAAGCAGTTGTGGTCCTTTGTCCGCATTCCCAATTAAGCGGATAAGCCAGAATCATCTGACATGCGGACTGCTACCCCGCCATCGGCAGACTAACTTGAACCAGCCACAGGAATCGGAAGACTTGCTCCTTACTCAATAGTAGTCTCAATGGATATTGTTGTACCTGACTGGAAGACGGTTGTACGGCAGTACGCGACATCACTCCGCTGCGATAGGTCGCTTGCAGCAAGTTCAGGACAGGCGGTGGACATTGAGCCACGAGTACAGCTGCTCCTCCGCTAAGTTGTACGAGAGTCAAGTTGAAGAGCACTCCGCACCTGGGGAGAAGTTTCTGGGACAACCCTGAGGCGGTGCCGTACATTGAGAGATAGTATGCTGGGTGTTGGGATATCTTTTCTTTGAGTCAGCTAGTAATTTCACTGAAGAGAAGTGAAATCTCCGTGCTGTGGGCCACAGTGTTGCTCACCCGTCATCTCAACATGCGTCGGTGTACCCCAGCCTACGTCATACCTGTGTATGGACTGGGCGTGGAGTGTACAATTCCTGAGGGCAAACCGATGGTTGCGAAGTTTCCCCCTTTCCACTCTTGTGGAAAGAGGTCTTTCCGAAGTCTATACCAGGCCGGCAACATCGTGTGGAGTAAACCACGATCACTCAGAACGCCGGACGCACTGCCTACTATCTCCGTTGCCGTGCATTTCCAGAAGCATCAAGGCTTTGCCCATACAGTGGGGCTCTTGATCTCCCGCCGGCGTGCCGCACACCATTGTTTCCGGGTCTCGATGCGCATCGGGTAGTCCCTGTTTGTCACACAACCCGCTCCTGAGTGTCGAAGCAGTCTCTCCAGATGTACCTCAGCAACGCGGGTAACAGGGCTCTAGACTTCTTGGACAGGTTGGTTGGCCGGAACTGCGCCGACGAGTCCCACTTCCAGACACCATCCAGATCTAGTTGCATCCCAAGAATCAATATAGACCTAAACAGTATTGTCATGAGCGTAGAGTAGTGCGCGGAGCGATATGGGGACCACGAGTCCCTCGTCGCGCGAGACAGTGAGCTCGCGGCGAAATGGGGACCGGTCCCCTTCGCCGCGTCAACTTGTAACGTCCACCTCCTCAAAGTGCATCCATTTGTTTGTCCGGTCTCCTGTTCCCAACTCCCTGCATCCAGCCCTCGTACTACCCTGTCCTGCATCCGGAAGGTCCCAGTCCTTCGCCCCTCGAGTCCTGGCCTCTCTGGCTCTCATTTTGTCCTTCGCATATTCGAGCCTTGCCCAAGCGCAGGCACCCGTTTTGTCTGCCCTGCTCAATCCTCGCCATCCAGCCCCGTTACCCCATCCAACCGGGCCTACGATCCTGACAAGTATGGGATATGTTGGTGCTTCTAATGCAAGCACTCATTCGTTGTCACATGCTCTGGCATCATTGTTATGTGCTCGACCTGGATTGAGAAGCAAGAGCAGCAAGTACCTGATGGTGCGACCCCATGGGAATGGCCCATCAGTCTGATCCACCGTAATGCCGGACGTTGTTCATATATTCGGTCTGAGCTGAAATACGGCCCGTCGACTGCCTTGCTTCTAACGGTATAGCTTACAATGTCACGCGGCGCTCAAGATGGTCGTCAGAATATCCGGGACAGACAGCTACAAATCACCGGGATAAGTGGAGAGCCGTCCATTGTCCGGACCAAAGTGATGCCGCAGACTCTCACATAAATAGGTGAACATAAACGACGCTGGTTCACATCATCGGTGCAATATCCAACCCTTACATTCTCGACGTCAAGCTTGGCACCTACCTGCTCCCCCCGAGCCCCGACATGTCTGACTCTACGCTCTCCCCCGTGGACAAGTTTCCCGTACTGCCCAAGCCCGTTGTGATCGCTGATGGCACCTACGCAATCATCAACGTAGCATCAGGCACGGCACTGAAGGTCCAAGGTACGCAGTACATCGTCGGGGACGCCCGTGAGCTCCCCTTGTTGCAAGCCCCGAAGGAGCACTTTTGTGGCTCTCCAATGCGTTCCTTCGACCGTTACTGATCACGCCATACCATGCAGTGGACCATCCTATACGACCAGACCAAGAGGGCCTACGAGCTGGCCAACAAGGACAGCGGCACGTACATCACCGCTAGCCAGCTATACACGCCGTTGGTCTTGGGGCAGACCGAGATTTTCCAGGCCACTCTCGCTCAGGTCGGCTACTTCACCCTGCATATCTCGAATACCACCGGTGCCTATGCGTGAGTGTCACTTGATCGCGGCGTGTCCACGTTCTGAGACAGTCCGCGCAGCATCAGCCCAGCTGGAACAAACAAGGTCGTGGAGCTATTCCAAGGCAGCTCTGCCCCTGGCACCGCTGTAAGAGATGCGATTTATTGTGCTCGATACCGTTCTGATGTTTGCATTCAGGTCCAGATCACAGATGCTGACGGGTCGACCAAGCAGTTGTGGTCCTTTGTCCGCATTCCCAATTAAGCGGATAAGCCAGAATCGACTGCTGTGTCCGCTGCCGCCCCGACATCGGCAGACTAACCAGTCACAGGAATAGGAAGACTTACTCCTGAGTTAACATAGTCTCAATGAATGTTGTTGTACGTGATCGGAAGAGCTTGGACCGCAGTGCCTGACGGTACACTGCCGGGAAAGGGTGCTGGCAGCAAGTTCAGGACAGGCGTCGGACCTTGAGCCAGCGCAGCTGCTCCTCCGCTAGGTTGTGCGAAAGTCGAGTTGAAGAGCACGAATCAACGCATGGAGCAGTTCGTATTTAGAGAGGTCAGTAACAGAGCAAGCGATCACCACAGTTGGTGAAACTAGTCCCTGAGGTAAGCAGTGACCACTCCGCACCTGGGGTAATCGTCGCGAGGAAGTATTCTCGATGTCTAGTAGGCCAGAACGATTCCCGTTTTCATTCACATATGTAAGTACGTATGAAACCATAGACAGATATCCCATTAGACTGGTACGAGAGCTACTACTGCGCATGTGTTCCAGACATTGGCTAGCGAGACGGATGCGAGGGTGGTGTAGGAGAGACGGATGGATGCGTGCGGCGATGAGAACGCGGCGGGATGCATAAGTGTACAATGGCGGATGGACGGCGAGCAGGAGCGCATTGGAAGCGATGGAAGACGAGACATGAAGAAGTGGGGGATGGAATGAAGGGATGGATGGGCATATGTACGTGCGGGGAATGACTCCAGGTGCGGGATTAGGGATTAAAAAATGCGCGTGCGTAGGGTAACTTGTAGTTGTCGGATAATGGTGGAGCAGAGCGTCGAAGCAGACCGGCAGACGACCATGGACAGATAGACATATTAGTTTATTGGTTGTTGTCTGCGAGACTGGTCAGCATACAGCTCCCTCGACCCAGGTATATGCACGCACTTTGACAGGCCTAATGAGACCGACGCCCTCCTGCGACCGGCACAGGCGGACCATACCTCCCATTCCTGCTCCCACCCCAGAGGTCGGGCGGCTCAAGATCCATACCGGCAACCTTGCTGCGTGCTTGGTAGAACTCGCGCTCCTCGAACTTCTGGGTGACCCTCTCCTCGGCCTCTCTCTGGATGCGCTGATCCGAGGCGTCGGAGAGGTAGTCCGTGAAGTCCGAGCCTGTTGCTTCAGAGAGTGAAGACATAGAGCCTATGCTGTTGCGCTTGCCAGGGTCGTACGACGCTGGTCTCGATACTCCCATGCGAGCAAATGACTTTGCAATATCCTCGGGGCCGTGAGGGTGATACTGCGAGGGAGAGGGGCCGGGAGCGGGCTTGGGCGGAGGCGGAGGGGGCAACCCATCGGACTGGTCGATCGTGACCGTCACTTGTGGAATAGGGTTGGGTACGCCGCTGCGTCCGTTGCCACTGGAGCCGGATGCACGAATTTGGGAGGAGCGAGCGGAGGGAGGGAAGGAGGGAATGCCCGAGCGGGAGGGCTCGACTGAGCGGCGGATCGTGTCGGTCGGCGAGCTCGTGATCTTGCTATTTCCTCGGCCGGGTGTGGGAGGGCTCGGTTTGCGGTCACTGGGCGTGCTCGGTATGGCCGTCTTGAGGGAGAGCTTGGAGGTTGTCGGCGAACCCCCGTCCTCCTTCCGCAGCTGGAGCTGCTGGAGCGATCTTGGGCTGATGCGGCGCAGGACCTTCTCCGGGATGGGCACCTTCCAGAATGCGGCTACGGCGGGCCAGAAGGAGTCCTGGATCAGGTCTGCGTCTGCATCGGTAGGCGGGCGACAGCAGCCAGGGTATCCGCGGTTCTTGCCTGCGGGGATCTTGCCGCCAGCGAGGGCGGCGAACTAGACGACATGAGTCAGTCTGGAGTGCGGGGTGTCTGCCGTGACTAGGCGTACCTTGCAGAATCCGCACCCGTTGAAGATGTCATATTCAGCGTTTGTGAAATAGGAGACTGCGGTGCAGGGAATCGTGCGTCAGCGGGGGTGTGATGCGTGGTGGCTGAGGCGCTAGCAAGGTTTGGGCCCACTCACTGTTATTGTGCCCTGGGTGGTTCTGCCGCTGGGTGCAGATGGCCCGGAGGTGGTGGCAGGCGGGCTGTTGGCGGACGCGGCTGCAGAGCACGCACGCCGTCGTCGCGAGCGCGTTCGGGTCGGCGGGGATGCACATGGCTGCGACTCAGCGATGGACCCGGGATCGGAATTTGGCTGGCTAGGACTGGAATGTGGGGTGTCGGCTGCCTTACGCTTGTTGGGCAGTGTCGGGTCGTAGGGGTGGATGGATGCGGGTGCCTTTGGTGCTGTGCACTGGGTTCTTGAGGCCGGCGGATCAGAGCGGCGAATAGGGGCTGTTGGATGTGCGTAGCGGCGATGGAGAAGGTGTGAGTAGGGGATGGGTTGTGCTTCGTGTGACTCGTCGATGTCGTCTCGTGCACGTTGAATGGGTGAGGGTGACAATGGGGCGATAGGTAGAGTCGTGTGTGGGCGGAGGAGGGGGACGTGGTCCTTATATGCGGTGTCGGGTGGCTTCTAGCTGGGCGGGCGGGGGGGATAAGGCGTCTGTAGCGGGGCGTGTGCACATTCGCTGGCCTTGTCCGTTGACCCGCTGCTGATCACGACACGTTTCTCGGCGTGACCCTCAGCCCGAGGGGGACGCGGCACGAGGCACTCCCGCTCTACCCGGCCCCGACCGCTTCACTGCCCGCTTGCACGTCTGCTCCACACACCCACGCTGTTGCAACACAACAACAACGGCCAGGCAGATAGGGGGTGATGAGCTCGGGTCGCGCAGCCGGTCAGCTTCCTATAGCAACCAGTAGAGCTCGGGGTTCGGAGGAGAGGAGAAGAAGAAAAGTCCCAATCCTCGACGTCTTTTTGTACTTGCTCGCCGTCTTCTTCTGTCAGCCCTTGTCCTTTAACCCTCCCCCCAAGGGCGCTTGCGGTGCTCTTTTTTTGCCTTCCTTTGGGTCAGACGGAACGTATCTAGTTTGTATCGAGATCGGGCCATGCACACGAGCGGCACGTCGATTCCTGGCGCAACAACCCAGGAAGCCTGACCCGCCCAGCACCCTCTTTCGACCGCTTTTTGTCTTTTTGTGTTGTACGTCAGGAACTGCACACCCTAGGCAGCTCCCGGCAGGGCCCTATTAGGGGGGTTGGGTCGCGGACGCGCAACCGGCCTGTTAGGGGTCTTTCCCAACCAGATCTGGTCGTGATGCGGCCGCCTGCGGGCCGCTTACCAAAACCAGATCTGGTGCACTCTGGTCCCGGCGCAACAACATCTGGGCGCCTGTCTGGTCATTGCACCTGTTTCCCCCATCCCTCTGGTCGTACAAAATGGTTTCTGCTTGCTCCCGTCTGGCTGGCCGTCCGGTTGTCTGCAAATACTGTCTGTTCCGGGCCCTCACATTCTTCCGATGTCTCTCTTCCCCGTCGCATTTGCGGACTGGCGCCGAGCTCATCTCGTACACCCATGCTCGTCGGCCCTCCTCACATTGCGGAGCGCCTCCGCCCATTTGCGTTGCTCTTGTTTTCTGTGGCGTATTGCTCTCTTTATCCCGTCGCCGGCCAACCGTTTCCAGAGACACTCAGTGTCAGTGTCAAGGTCGCCCAAGCTCTCTACGTTGTCGTCAGCGAGCTCGTCGACCTCAATCAAACCTTGCAGCCGGCCAGCCAGCCAATTCCCATTATATCTCTCGTCGATGCCTTAGTTTTGTGGATTAGCAGTCGCTTCTGCACCTCGAGTACCTGGATTTATGCCGACATATGCAATATCCGACATTGGAGAGCCCCCCCGCCTAGCCTTTGGCAACTTTACTCTTTGCAGAGCGAGTACCAATCAACATTCGGTACCTACTTCTCCTCCTCATGCTCCCCAAAGTGTCTCCGTTACTAATACCCTCACAGACAATGTGCCAGCACACATTTCAACACTGGAGTATTTCCAGCTGCTCCTTTCGGCTGGCCGGCCAGCCGTACGTGCTTCACTCCGTCGATGGTGGGCGTGGCAACTCTATCCCTGTGCGCCTTGCTCTTTCGACGAGCTCCAGATCCTCAGTGTCGCACTCAGCAAAGTTTGGGCAAGTGACTATATCCTCACTGTTTTCGGCGCACTCATGGTTGCATAGGCCAATGAGTCCAGTGATCACTTATGGAGGCTGCTTTCGCCATAATGTATCTCTCACCTCACCGTTTACTCTTCCCTCGTGAATCCGTTCCTGATCAACATGTACTATGAGTAGCTACTAATACAACGGCGTCGTGATAACTCATGCTATGTGCTTCGTGCGCATCCAGCCAGCCGGCCAGACGATCAGCCCGACAACCTAAGACTGCCTCTTGGCGCCCCCTTCCACTGCCTTCCCCTTCCCCTTCTCATCCAGCTCGTCGTCTTCCCCAGTTTCTCTACCATCATCTCTCGCCAAGCTCTGCGTCAAGAGTTAGGAATCTCCGGAACGCATGGTAGTCAACTGCTTACCTCGATGTACTCGAACAACCCCTGGAGCATCTGCTCCATCCGCCTCGGGCGTTTGGACTTGGTTCTGTTCTTGCCCGGTCCGGATTGCACCTTCCTCGCGTCCTCCATGTCCGCAAGCATTGCTTGCTACAACGTCTTTCAGCCGGCTGGCTGGCTCTCCAGCCATCACGCGTACCTGTAAGTGCTCAGCGAACATGTCCACGGCCAGTGCCATTTCCGCCTGATACGCCGTGCTATCTCCACCGACGATATTGGCTTCTGCACGCCAAGGCTCAGCCCTGTTGCGCTCTTCTAACCCAGAAGGATCAGCCAACGTACCTTTCGCCGGAGACGAACAGTCTTCCTTCTGCTGGGACATTGTCGTTAGTTCTGATTGAGCGCTCCCAGTGCGGCGCGAGAAGCTGGTGCTGAGTCGGCAGGCTGGCCGGAAGCAATTCGCGCGCAACCCTGAAGATACTTATATCCCATCTCTCTCGTCCTCGTTCTCTCGTTTCTCCCATCATCATCTCTCTTTTCCATTCCCCTGTACAATACAATACCCAGGGGGGCCGGCCAGCCCTGTATACTACCTTACTTTCGACTCATTCATTCCTCCTTCCCTCTCCCCCCTCCTCACCTCTCCTTCCCCCTCACCTCACCTCTCCCTCGGCAGCAGCTGCAGTCCGCCGACGCGACCAACTGACGCGTCGCGACGATGCAGCCATTCCGCCCGGATCGTTTTCGCTTCAGCCTTAGCCGCCAAGCCCCCTCCTCCCGCCAGCAGACGTCCGCCGGCCAGCCAGACGAAGAGCAGCCGCAGATGAACAGGTCTTACACCGAAGATGACCCCATGGACGGCGACGCAGGTGCAGACGGCCAGCAGGGTGAAGATGGCGAGCACAATGATGACCGAGCGCCGTCTCCTCCCGCCGCGGCGCCCACCTCCATCCCTCCTGGGCACCGTGTCCCTCAAGAGGACCTACCCGCGGTTCTGTATCCTGCACCTGTCTACACCTATAATCTTCGTCCCCGTCCTGGTCGTACAGCTTCCTCCTCCCGGCCGGCCGACCCAGCTCCCGTTTACCCTAGTCCGGGGCCCTCTGTGACTGCCGATGGTCACCATCAAGATGACGTTCAACCTTCCGTCGATCGCCAGCCGGCCAGCCGGGCTGCCTCTCCAAATGTGATTGGCGAGTTCGGGGCCGCCCAACCCGCGCATACATCTCGCCGTCCGGCCTCGTGGCAGTACAATCTCCGTGCAGACGATGACGCATCGTCGACTGTACCAACTGAACCACGTCGTCTTCCTCAACCCGCCGCTCGCTCTGCTCGACCACCCTCCCCTCCACCCTCAGTCATGGCGACTCCTCGTCGTAATCAACCAGTCTGGCGCCAACAAGCCCACCACCAGCCAGCTGGCCAGCCGGCCGCCCCGCCCGCTGCTGTTGCGCAGCAGAGCAATCAGCCTGCACCGGTGCAGAGCCTTGCTACTGTTGAAGGCGAGCCTGGCATACGCCTCATGACTTTTGATGAGTGGGACAGATTGACGCGGGCCCAGCCGGCTGGCCCCTGGTCGTTGGACTGGTGGCCAGAAGGACTTCCGTTCACCCCTCCGGACCAATGGGCGACTCGGCACTTCTGGTCCGGCGAGCTCCACTTGGACTTCACTGACCCAGACCCGGACGACCCCTGGATTCCCTGCCAACATTGTAAGAAAGCTCATTGGTTTATCTCTACGCAGAAGAATCCGGGACAGCGCTTCTATAGTACGTCCCCGCTATATGCTGGCTGTCCGGCCGTTGACTGACCCGCCATTCAGAGTGTCCTTTCAATCGACACCCCGAAGACTGTCGCATGTTTAGTGAGCACGGCTGGCCAGCCCAATTCCACAGAAGCTAACTATATGCTCCAGGTTATCAAGGTCCTTTGGTGCGCGACGGCAAGATCAAGCTAACAACGGTCGTCTTCCCTCCTGGTATCGAGCCGGATCGTTACCCCCCTGCCAATCTGATAGTCCGGCCCCCCCAGCCGATCGATCCTCGCATCGAGTATCTTCGTGACATGAGAAATCGGGAAAATCAGCGTCGGTACAACGAGCTCCAGGAAACCTACCGCCGAGCCCGTGCCGAGGGTGAAAAGGTTCGTGCAGCCCGGGAAGAGGCCGCCCAGCAGGCGGCGGCTAGGGAGGAGGCAGCCAAGCAGGAGGCCATCGAGCAGGCGGCAGCTAGGCAGGAAGCGGCCAGACGGGAGGCCGTCAAGCAGGAACAGGCTACCCAGGCTGCGGCCGTCCGGCCAGCCGAGGTTCCCTCTTCCTCCCATGTCGGGCCCGAGCACTACGCCCCTGGAGAGTCACCCATGCCCGAGACGGGTGCAGCAGCTGCACCCTCCTTGCAAGCTCCAAATTCCCCAACGCCGCCTCGTCCTCCGCCGCGGTACACAAACATCCCTGCGCTCAGGCGCACGAATACTGCCTCGTTCGCTAACACGTATGCCTCGCTCACTGGCCGACCTTATCCGAAGGACACCTCTCAAGATCTTGTTCCTACGGCTGGCCAGCCGCCGGTCCAAGGGCCCTCGTCTCGTCACCCAACACCTAGACCGCAGCCTCAGCCTATGCCCGGGTCTCGTGTTCCAACCCCGGTCGTTCGTCCCCCCACGTCCCGCCTGCCTACGCCGGCCCCCCGCATTCCCACACCCATGCCTCCTCCCGTGCATTCGCATACACCCGCGGCCCCACCCGCGGCTGACCCGCCGGCCACCGCGTCGCCTCCTGCCCCGCGGCCCGCAACAGCACCAGTTGGGGGGGTCCCAGTCGCCTCCGCCGCGCCGACGCGGCAATGGCGTGGCCCAGCCACGAATTCCGCGCAGACCATTCCCGTCCGCATCGACAAAGGCAAGGGGTGGGCGGCTGAGAAGCGTGCGGCGGAGGACGAGCCCGACGGTGCTCCTCCCGCCCGTCGTCCGCGTCAAGTCAGTGTCTCTCCCTGCTGCAACTGGCTGGCTGGCCGGTGTGCTGATGCTTTATTAGGGATCCGGGTCTACTCAGAGGCCAGGCATGGACCGTCATTATTGGCCAATTGGCACTGTATGTACTCTTTCTGTCCGGTTGGCCGGCTGGCTGATTCCTTCCAAGGCACCCGATCCGGAGCACTTGCGCCTTGACCTTGCCGCTCTGGCTTCGACAGGTGGACCTCAGACTCGCTTGACGTTGTTGCATCTCATGGCTGGCATAATCGCGGACCCCAACGCCATCAGCCATGAAATGCGTGAGCTTATCGAGCCCATTCTTAACCAGGCTATCGAACAAGAAGGACGTATCGTGGTGCAGGAGGAAGAGCGCCGCCGCTACGATGACTGGGCTCGTGAGCACCGCGCTCCCCGCTGATATGCTGCACCCTGCTGCCGGCTGGCCGTCCTCACCCTCCCCTTTCCTTCTCACTTCATCACTATTCATTCCTCTCATCTTCTGCCCAACCCTGGCCGGCCGGCCCATGATGTCTCGATCAAATCTCTCTCTCTATTCTCTCCAAGATTCTGTTCTCTTTCCGGATGGCGGACGCAACACGACACGGGCCAACATCAGATCCCGGACGGATGACCAGCCGCAAGATCACTCTCTTTCCCTCACGTCCGTATATACTCGCGCACATGCGCTTATCACCGTCAGCAAGAACAATCCGGCCCGCCGCACGACCCATCCCCTAACCCTTGTCACACACTTGTACCACCCATCGGCGGGTGTCGATATCCAGCTGTCGGATCTCTCCTTTCTCTCTGGCATGACTATGCTGTCCGGCTGGCCGCACGACCGACTCCCCAAACCCTTGCAATGACTATTGATCCACCCAATCGGCCAGCCGGCCAACACAACCTATATCACCGTCAAAAGCATTATCAACCCCCAAAAAAAGCTGTCGTCATTAACCTCCTTCACTCCGTTGCTCACCTGGTGGTCATCCCCGGCTACCTTCCTCCAACCCGCCCTCTACGTATGCTGCAGATGTTCTGAGTCGTTGTTGTATTTGGCCTGCTCTGTGCAATGCTTAGGTACCGCATAGGTACATCATGTAGTAGCTGAGCTGAGCGCAATGTATTCAAGTTGAGCGGTCCTCCGGCCGGCTGTCCATCTGCCCGCGTTGTTTACCCAACGCGTCGCGATGGACAAGCTGTCACGTGTGCAATCCACGTGGATTCTCCCCCGCCAACAGCTCCCATCATTCCGTGACCTAACCGTGTCTTCCTCTCGCGTCCTCTTCTTCCAAGGATCAATGGCCCTCTCCGAACTCGCCATCAATCGAGACTTCTTGTCCCCACAACCAACCAATGCACCAGGCAGGCACGCAAGCAGCCGCCCGGCCGGCCACTTGATGGCTGCTCGAAATGACATCGAACAGCTGCTCACCTCTAAAGCGGCATTCCCCGCTCGTACGTCCCACTGTCTTCACTTCATCGATTGAGTGTGATTCCATTCTTCATCCAGAGTCTACCCCACGGCGGTTCCCTCCGGATGTCTTTGCATCCCCAACCCTTGCCCGGAGTGCGCATGTCTTCCTGCTGTCCCCGCGTCCTCTGCTCATACCGTGTATCAAGCGGCTAGCACGGCCAGCCCGCCGGACGGCCACGGGGCTTGTCTAGGCTCGAATGATCTCTCACGGTCCGCTCTGCCCAAAACCCACGCACAGAAGAACCAATTCGTGCCCGAGACCCCTCACGCCTGGGTGGGAGCTAGTATGGCTTCATACGGCACTCCCATTCAGGAGAGCTGCGCACCCCTCGTCCGAGACCAGTTCTTGCCCTTTAACATGGCCGGCCAGCCCTTAGGAGCGAATGACAGTGGCTCTTCCCTTGCCGAGGCCGATATGGCTGGCGTGTTCGATCCGGAAGAGCTCGCCGAGCTTATGGTCCACTTCGAACAGCCTGCAACCTCGTCCATCCCCAATGAGTCGGCAGACTATGCCAATCTTCTGGCCTCTCTCCCCCCTTTCTTCGCGTTGGCCAACAATATGGAAGCGGACTCTGCTGCTGGTGGACAACCGGCTGGCCCAGGGGATGAATCTCGTACCCAGGATCAGAACATCGACTCTGGCTGGCCAGCTGGCGGCCAGGACGACGACAATGGTTTCTCAGGTCCCCCTCTGCCGCCGAATCCGAGCTCATCATCCAGTTCCTCGGGCTCACAGCATTCTCCGGCCAAGTCAACCCTGCCCCCCAGCCCGAAATCATCGTCCTCCGACAGCAAGAGTCGTTCGCCTTTCTCGGGAGCGTTGTTTGCTGCCCAAGAACGGGACCATCAATTGTGGGATCACAACTTGGATTCCAGCTTTGACTCGGATGAGGACGATGGCCAGGAAATTCTCGATCTATACAAGAAGCGAGCCGAGGCGATGTGTTCCGCTTACTACAAGGACACATATGGGCATGCCGTCGGCGCATTACCGCCGGACAGCCGGGTGGCCATTAAGATCTGCCGGCAGATCACCCGAGGGTTTGTAGAGTTCCTTTGCGAGCACTACAGCCTACAACAACAACGGGTGTGGAAGGAAATCGGGGCTTTAGTGGGGTGGGCGCGTTCACTCAATGCATGGAATCTATTTCAACGGAAGTGGAGAGACGAGCAGCCGATCGGCCGTGAGTGGCTTGTCGATTTTGCATGCAGCTCAGACTAATCGTCCTTGACTAGAACGATTTGATGCAGCTGCGTGTCGAGCAGCTTATGCCGAACAGGCCGCTGAAGACCCGGTGGAGCTCCATGCGCGTCTATCAACGTGGCACGAAACGCACATGGCTCCTGACGCTCGGGCCATCCAGCCGGCCGAACGGCGGAAAATCATGGCCGACTTGCTGAAATGTACCACCCACATGGTAGGATTCTTCCCCCGCATGTGTCTCATGAGCTCAACTGAACGTACACTGTAGTTCTCCATGTATGATCGATGCTGCGATATTGGAGCCAGGGTCGAGATTGGGTCCCTCCATCCTTTAGATGGTCAGGACATGTACCATGTTTATGAGACAAAGCGAATGCAAGGGGTACGTAAACGGAATGGCTTGATATACGTCAAGATTGATCTGGATCCATTGTCAGTACACGCAGGAGGCATATCGTCGCACCCCGGATGGCTGCAAGATCGCTTGGGTGTACTTCACCGCGTACGTCAACCGGCCAGCCGGCCAGCCGCGCTATTCTCATTCAGTATCACACTGATTCTATTTTCAGGAAACAGGCACATTCCCAAGCTAATAACCCGCCTCCTACCGTGGTAGATCGCCGACGCCCTGATAACCTGAAGACGGCTCGTGAGGATATCCAGAACACTGGCAAGCGCTTGCTGCGTACGTGCGGATGACCTCTGCGTACCTGTGTACTGTGCTCACCACCTGCCCGCGTTTGTTCTAGACGAAATGAAGTTGCTGTCCAACCCCACGGCCACTCAGCCAGCCAGCTGTCCGTGGAGGGCCAGCTGGCTCAAATTGGCAATCAAGCACAAATGCACGCTGTTCAACTGGCCTGACGATGCCCCCTGGCCCCACGAGCTGCCAGCCCAGCTGCAAAATAGTGTCGATCAAGATATTGTACCCATTTGGCGTGGCTTTACCACGCAGACTGTCGAGCAAGCTCCTCACGTAAAGTTGTGGTCCAAAGGTCTGTGTTTTGGTCAATTTCCGCGTAAGGCAGACATTGAGATTAATGACAGAAGCCATTCTCGATCCCTTGGGTGAAAACCCGCCACTGATCATGCGGTGCAATGGGGACACTTGGCGCTATCGGGACGAAGAATCCCGGGTTCAAGAATCGGAAGACGACGAAGGCGGTGGACCCACCGGCCAGCTGGCCCGTTTGACCCCCAAGCGGCGCAAGGAGGCTGGCCGGCTGTCTAAACAAGTGAAAGGGAAACGCGATCCGGCACGGCTTCCTCCTCCTCGTGGACTATCAGAAGAATCACGTTCCGCCCTTCCGCGTCAGCCCACGCAGGTCCGGGACGAGGCGGGTCATTCCCGGCCAAATGGCCAGCCGTCCGGCCCTCCCAGCAGGGCTCAAGCATCGACTCTGAAGCGGAAGATGTCAGATATACCTGAATCTTCAGACGAGGAGCTTCCATCAGCGAGGACAGTCGCCCACCGAGAGCCCGGTGCAATTGAAGAGCCCGAGTTGGCTAGGGTTCGAGCAGATTCTGGCTTCACTACGGGAGTTGGACATCGACCCCCTGGCCCGCAGCATCAGTCCCATCGTGCCACATCGAGGCCAGCCAGTCGGCCGATAGACCTTGCGGATCAGCCACTGCCAAACAGGGACTTACCTCATGACTATCTGTCAAGGAATGAACAGCATGGCGTAGTCCTCCCAACCTCTACCTCACGAGAACATGCACACGCGTATGGGTATGCACCGCACACGGACCTGCGAGCTACTACTGCTGTGGACGGCCGGCAGGCCCATCAAGCCGATTATACTCCCTTGCAGACTGGCCATCGAGCTCGACATGCATTTCCTCCTCCTCCACATCATGCTCCGTCAGGGCGAACTGAGGGTGCTGGTGCTGCACCATGGTATGCTAGTCAGCCTGAATCCGAATTGCCCTCACGGCCTCCAATACCTCCTCCCTCCGGGGTGGGTAGCGACCCTCCGCATCGGGGCTGGGGGGGGTCGTTATTAGACCATGTCTCTTATCAACATGACGCACCATTCCCAGAGGGCGGTTATCAGCTTCCCCGTCCCCGCCCTATGCCAACAGTGGACAACATCGGCGAGCCGGCCGGCGCGTACTGGCCAAGAGATGGAGGTGGAGTAATGGGTGGGCCACGCTATGGTGAGAGTAGCAGCCGGGATGCGCGGGAAATCAACCCTCGCCGTATCATTAGTCACCGGTAGTAGTACCTCTAAATAGATGTTGTCAGAAGGTCACTGCGTGCCATACAGAAGCGAGTGCTTTCGCTATTGCCCCTGGCGTGGCCGGCTGGCCACTGGAAATGCGCGGTGAGACCGTGAGAGCATGCAACAAAACAAACGTCTTTCCAATGCAACTCGCTGCAGAGATCCATATCCATGCTAAAAACAGCTGTCTCCTTGCCTACATGGCCATAGGATGCCCTTCATAGGTAGGTACATTATTCCGCATGATCGATAAGATGGTCTTTCTGTACAGTTCACTATAAGTCAGAGGATTGGAGCCGACTGGATCTGAACGGAAGTGTCGCCCCGTCCCCGTCACAGTTCATTGTAGTTTAGACATTCACCTCACTGCCCCGGATTCCAAACTTATTGGGTTCTGCATTCTTGACATTACCGTGTAGTAAACTCTTAATCTGGGAGAACGGCCAGCCGGCAGGCCTAGTGGAATACATTTCCCCATCTCAAAAGTTTCTCAACGTCAGCGATGCGACCTGTGGGATACCCGACAAAGTTCATGCAGATCACAGCAAGATGTCAACTATGTGAACGCATGCGCCGAACACTTCAAATGTCTCTACGCTCTTGAAGAGGACACCAATGTCTTGATCCTGGGCTACCAAAGTACCTATAAAACCGCTTTCCATTTGTCTATCATCCTCACGGTTGGGGGTGAGCAGCATGTCGTCTTAGGAAGCATCATGTGTGTGTACGATAAAGTGGGTCTGGCCGGCCGGCCAATGGCATGACATGCATCAGTGTCCCAACTTCTTCACTCATTGTAGTACTGTGGAAATGAGTGATCATGATGTTGTATCTCGTTGGGTCAAGCCCGAGTGTGTGAGCCAGTTGTGGCGGCACAGTGGTATAGACTACTAGTACTAGCCAGGACAAAATATAGGCAATGGTGCCAGTGGGCGGCACATGATCCTGCAAAACGGTCGGCAGGCTGGCTGGGAAGAGCATATGTGTGATGGAGTTTTGAAGTCACTCTTGAGTGCAACCGGATAGGAGGTCATATGTCTGTTGGTTCGGTCTGGATAATGTGGTGATCAATTAGCACCTTCTGTCCCGCGAGGCGTAGAATCCAATGTGGTACATATATTCTGCATGAGTGATCACCTTGAAAAGCTTTGGGCATGGGCATGGATGTCATTACGGCCAGCCAGCCGACTGTACTACGATACAACCTGGACCTAGGCTAAGTTACTCGCCAGCGCTGTCCCCATCGTCGAGATCATGCCAATCAACCTCCGGACCTTCCAGCTCCATGTTCCCGTCCCATTCCACAGGTCCTCCACGAAAGGTCACCAGCTGAGCAAAGAGCAAACCCGCAAAATCGCGCTCAAGCCATTGGTAGCGACTGAGACCTTGCGCCTCTCCGGCTTCTTCCCAAGCGCGAACGAGAGGTGGTGTGAATCCCGTTGGTACCAACATATTGGGGCCGTGGTACGTATACGAAGCCACAGACAAGCGCCCAAAGACCTGTTGCAGGCGTATCGTTTGTGCATAAAGCCAATCTTCGAAGGCCAGCCGGCCGTTCATGCAAGGATCGTGGAGTAGCAGCACCACTTGTAGATCGGGCAAATAGATATAGAGCTGGCAAATCGAGGTAATCCATGCGTCGCTAACGGTTTGACGATCTTCGATTAGTGAACCGTGTGGGTGGGCCGGCTGACCGTGCTCACCAAAAATACATCCCAGCATGTTCCACATCGTAAGTCGTCGAGGGGCCCAACCGGAAGCGACGCAGAAGCGGACCTGCGACTCGCCCTTGCTCGATCAACATGTGTCGCTGTAATGGCGTGTAGACAAAAAATTCATTGCACCATCTGTTCTGGAACCCATCGTTGATAGCCGAGAAGGCTTCGCCGCAAATGGACACCGCAAGCGGTGCACTTGGGTGAGCCTCCTCATTGCGGGTATGAGTCTCGAACGTCCACGCCTGAGGTGCAGCCGGTGAATGGGGTCCGTTCGCTGTGGCTCCATATCGGTACAGCCGGCCGGCTAGCCGTTCATCCGTCCATGAGATCTCTTGCTGGGAATGGTCGTCCACAAGGTACCAGTTGCGCAGAATTACCAGACGCAGCCAGGTTTGGGGTGTGGATCCAATGGGCAGCCACCGTGGGCATTCGGTCCAGAGAGGACTTCCTTGTTGAAAGTCTGCCTGGCAGAGCATGGGTGGGCATAAGACATCCATGGTGAGACGAGACGGATGAGGGACTTGACAGGCGGCGAGGCCAGGGGGACTCTCCACCAGCAGCTGCTTGGGTCGACTATGCGTGTGGGCGGCAGGGGTGCTGTCTACACACAGCGTCAGTTCCTGACATATGGCCGGCTGGCTGCATGCCCAACATCTAGATACGTGAGGCGGAAGGAAGGGGGGCATATCGGGTCAGATCTGGCCATTTCATGACCAGATCTGGTTCGCCAATCAAATATCTGGTCGACGATCTGGCTGGACCCTTTGCGTTTGAGACAACAACTTGAATATGGCACTTCACGCGTCCTTCGTGGCACGGGTGGTGCTGTGTCTCTCCCATGAGTGGCAGGCATTGAGCGAGCGAAATGACATACTGATGCCCATCGTTCTTCAGTTGGTTGGCCAGCCAGCCAGCCATGCAGGGTTCTCAACTGGCTGAAGTCTTCACTAAGATTCGCCATGCCTGCCCGCCCAAGCGCATTCATCTCCCGGAAGCGTCACAGTCGAATTGAAGCACCATTCGACATTGCTACCCCCTCAGATGTCCCCCACCGACCACGGGAGAAGGAGTTTGCTGCAAAGCGACGCAAACACCGTGCCGCGTCTGGCCCAACGCTTCCTTCCATAATACCAGGCTCCCAGTATATCGGAGGTTCCCGATTTGACATCCCAGTCGACACGGAGCTACCACATGAGCCGGACTCACAGGAATGGGACGACGTTTGGAGAAACATCACACCTGAACAGCCAAGCGGTCGGCCAGCCGGCGAAACACGATACGCAGCCCAGAAGGAGCACACATATCAACGCTGGATGTCGTGTATGCCACTTCTCATCCAAAGCCTTCGAGAAGTCTACTCGAGCACACAGGGGTTCCAGCAACCGGCGAAGCATGTAGGGCACGGGCAATGTACTGAGACCTGCCAGAATACCCGGGGGCGCATAGTCGAGTGTGTAACCTTTGAAGGTGCGTCTGTATCGTGTACGGTGTTGTATGCTGGTGTTGACGGCCAGCCGTCCGCAGGCTTTCAAAAGCTGAAGATCGCATACTGCGTGGAACATCCTTTGGTTCGCACCTTGGTTCTTGGGGGGCTCTGGCCGAGTACGCCAACGAGCCCGAAAATGGCCTTCAGTCAAAGCCTCCTGCTTCATTTTTTGCATCTCTACAGAATGTCCGCGACACCACTGGATGCTTTCTGCGAAGGATTGCAGAGAAAGCAAGCTGACCACGGGTGGTTCTATCGAGATGGTACCAGTGTAAGCGGAGTCCCGCGGCCAGCCAGCCAGCAGCTGATGTACCCACCAGCAGGGCGTGTTGCAGGATCCATGGAGGCGCAGCTTCTCAGGTGCTGTCCTGTGGTATGAGCTGATCGACGTTGCATGGCAGCGGCAATTGACAGCGGTGGTGGATGCCCAGCATCATCTAAGACAAGATCCCCAGGACGGCGCCAATCGGGACGATAATGGTCGACAGTGTGCCCGAGCATCCAAGAGGTTGAGACGCTTCTGTCCTGCATGCTTTGCACAGGAGATGTGGGGCCGACCGGCCAATGAGTGAGTTCAGGCGGTGTGCACAGCTGGCCGTCATTTGAATGTTGCACTAGGGGACCAGATATCATTGTCTGCGCTGATGGAAATCGACAACTACGGCGCTTTCGTGGAGGTGTAGACACGACGTCGGTCTACCAACCGGAGATCTTCATGACTGTCGAGGCGGTGGATGCAGTGGGCCAAGAAATGTCCCGTCTGAAGAACAGCCGGCCTGCCAACCATGCGGCAGCACGGCTGAGCGCTGACGCTTTGGAACGCTGCAAGAAGTCGTTCAAAGTGGCTGATGAGGATGCTGCAATTGTTGACGAGCATCTCTTCGATCCCACCGGAGTCGTAGTGTTGTTATGTCGACACGATATACCACTGTTTGCTTGTGACATCACAACTCCAGGCGAACAGCAAAAGTATGTGATTGCGATGCTCTTGGCGCTGATGAAAGAACTGCCGAGCGCAGCAACGGTTGGATTGCTGTACGATATTGGATGCCAGTTGGATCACAGTTGTCGTCTTGTGAGCCGTCCGGCCGTCCAGCCATGTCTAGAGAATGCTAACAACCATGATGGTGTCGGTAGTACGGCTACTTGGGCGACGCCCAGTCCCGCGTTATCATGGGATGCAGCGTATTGCACGCGTACGGTCATGAGTGGGCGTGTCAGGTAGCATACAATCCGCGGCGAAGAGAGGGTTTTGGGTTGAGCGATGGGGAAGGGAGCGAGAGGGTTTGGAGTCGGACACGGAGAGAGATCCCGATCCTCCGCAGAGCTGATGTATGCTTGTTCACTGCTTGGTACGGCCAGCTGGCCGTGCCAATTGTTTGGTCAACTCTGATAATATGACAGAAATCACGCCGTGTTATGGCTCTTGATCGCAAGTTTCGTCATTGCGGAGAGACAATGAAAGAGCACCTTGGACGCTGGTTCAACCAGAAATCGAAACTCCTAGGGTTTCAACAACACCGCGCCAAACAATTGCAGCATGATAGTGGCATGTCCGCCGCGGAATTAGCCCAGCAACATCAGCTTCAAGTGTCGCCTAGAGAGACAGAACAGACTGGTAAGCACTATCATGGGAGTGTGTTGGCCGGCCCGCCAGCCTAATAGCTGCACAGAATCCACGAAAGCACTGGAGGCCAAAATTGACGTGTACAAGAAGTTGCAAAGCGAGATGCTGCGCGTCGAGACCATAATAAAGGAAGCTCAAGCGAGCGTGATACGGTCTCATGGCCGGCAGGCTGGCCACACGATATTCCAAGAGCTCAGAGACATCCATGCAGAGTTAATGAGGAAAGGCGAACAGCTGTTTGCCGAACTGCACATTGAGCAAGCATTTCCCGAGTTCCGAGGTGTATCTGGCGTATTCTTGCATTATTTGATATTAGCCAGACAGGAGAAGAAGAACATTAGAGAACGCGTCATAGGACACATGTGGGAGTTGGCACGCTTGCACCGAGCCCGAGGAGGAGGGAGGGAACCTTTAGGTGAGTGCTTGGCCAGCTGGCCACGTGAGAAAGTTCCAAACTTAGCGCCCAAAGGGACCAAACTCAGGGACCAGATATTGAGGGGTTATGGTCCTCGTTGGACAACGACTCAAGCGGCAATTCGACGTTACAATGGATACGTTGACCAGCTCACGGCGCACTTCAACTCAGGCTGGAACATCCCGTTACCTCTGAAGCTTAATGCCAACACATTGGAACGTCCCACGGAAGATCACCATTTGCTAGACGATGTCTGGTGGCCGGCTGTCCAAACACCGCCCGCTTGGGTGACCAACGACGATGTACGGCACGGAGTCACAGGCTGGCTACTAGCTGCTCGATGCGAGGAAGAAGAACGGCGCTTAGAGTGGGAGGCTGAGAACATGATGGGCTGGTGGGCAGAGGAGCGGGAGGCATTAGAGAGTGCAATTGCTACGTGCAGCAGTACGTTCCGCGCGGCCAGCCAGCCAGCCAGCCAGCCGTGGACTGCCAAACTGACTAAATTGCTAGATCCAGGTGATAAAGTCCGTTTGCAGCGGCTACAGACACAGCATCGACATCTTCGATATAAGTGGACCTGCCGGGCGCTTCCGGAAGCACGATGGTTGCGCGTGACTGCTATCAGAGGAATGCGGGCAGCGCCCGGGGCGAACGCGACGCCCTCCAAAAGGGACCCTTTCACTTTCGTCCCACCACTCACTCCCGCAAGTCGACGGTGGCACGACGGCCGCTCTCCACTACCCATGCCATCCTTTCCTTCAACTGCTTCGGATGCGAATGCAAGCGCGCATCAAAGGACGTTGGGCTGGCTTCAAGAACAAGGACAGAACGGCCAGCCAGCCGTCCCTACCCCCGCGCCGCCCATAGCCTCGCCACCGACACCGGCACTGGCTACGATCGACGTGCCCGCGTATCGTGTACCGACCTTGGGTCCGCGATGGAGCAGCCCGCCGGCCGAGCAGGACGAACCAGACGAGGAGCTGTGGGAGAACTCAGATATCTATGATCGCATCATGGGCGATGCCGACGTCGTGTATGAGGAATTGGGCGGGGCGGTTAGGATGGACGTGCAGAGAGGACCGAGGGGCAGCATATATGCAGATGAAGAGGTGGAAGAAGAAGAAGAAACGATGGAGCAAGATCCCAGCTGGCCGGCCGTCCCGCCTTCCCGAGCCTCGTCTCCCCCATGGCCAGAAGAACCGGCTCCACCTTCTCGTCATTCTTCACCACCGTGGCCACCCGCCTCCACACTGCCTCCCCGCTCGCCCTCCCCACCATGGCCGGAGAGCTCAGAAGCTCAGGCGCCTGGACCCGGATGGCAGTCTGCTGTCCGCCCGAAGGATG
>KV424117.1:22039-44689 GCA_001632435.1 Calocera cornea HHB12733
GCTGTCCGCCCGAAGGATGCGGCGCGCGAAGTCGTCGTACCTCAGTTGTCCAGCACTACTACGAACGCTCCGCTACTGTCCCGGCCAGCTGGCCGTCTGCAAGAACGTGCAGAAGCGACGAGGATGGATGGAACAACAACAGAGATCGTGCGGGACGCGACCACGTCAATGGCAAGACCGAGCGACTGGTTCTTTCAAGACCATGACTGGGACCAAGAGCGCGTTTTGGAAGAAGTGGCTAAGCTGGAACAATCTACTCATGAAGACGCTGCGAGGGCTGCCGGACAGCCGGAGAACCAGCCGAAGGAATCTCTAAGGGGCACGATGACTCAGGGACGAGGGAGTAGGACAGCTCTTCGTGCTGCACGACCGCGCAATGTCTTCTACGGCCATCCCGCACCGCGCACGACACGCGTCAGCCCGCCGGCCGGCCGCATCGCTACGGGCCACGACTCGAACGATCCCTTTGTCCTAAGTGCCACTGGACAGCCGTACCCGGTGCAAGTGATGAACTGGGATTTAGAGCCTGAGCGTGCGCGGGTGGTGGGATACCGTCGTCTGGTCGTCACCGGTGACATGCTCGAGATCCTGCATTCTCGCACGAAGCTGCTGGACGATCGGATTATCGACTTGTTCGGCCACCTCTTTGAAGAAGGCGAGCCACCCGAGTGGTTTGAATATGTTTCGCCGGCTGGCCTGCCATCCGTGCGGATCATCTCGCCACAAGCTCTGGCGGAGCTTCCATATATCCGTAACGATCCGGAACTTCTCACTGCTTGGTTTGACCGGCACTTCTCGCACGTCTTCCCAAGGGAAGTCCGCCACATTCACGGAGTAAGTAGAGGTTCAATCCTTCCGGCTGGCCGGCCTGACGTTACTGTGAACAGAAATACGATCGATTGCATAGCTTCAGGAGGCCAATCTGGCTCATGCCCGTGCACGACTTAAGAGCCACCCATTGGGTGCTTTGCTCGGTGGAATTCGATTCAAAGAGAATGCTGTTCCTGAACAGTGTGAAGGGAACAGGCGGGGGCAAGAAATATCGCGCGGTAAGAGTGTCATTAACCGGAGATCAACGAGTCTAATGCGCGCGGCGTTGCGGGATAGTGGATCCAGGATTGCATTACCAAAGCTCGTCAGGTGGTGGGACTGGAGGATCCGGGATGGGCCGGCTGGCAGTATGTGGATGTCGACGTAAGTGCAGATGGCTGAGCGAGCAAGATGACTTCACCAATCCTCGACGGCTCAGGTTGTGCAACAGCGGAACAGCTGGGACTGCGGCTTATGGGTCGTCATGAACGAGTTGAGCATTGTCAGAGGCTTCCCGAAGGCGCCGCCCCATGACATGGCGGCCTGCAAGCGAGCGATGTTCGAATTTCTGGCCGGTTGGCCGGTATCATCAAACCCCATCGAAGCTCAGGACGGACAGGAGGGAGGGGACTAGTAGGTTGCAGTAGGGAGGAGGAGCGAAATTACGCATATAATGGCTAGACATACGTAGATCGATGCTCCTAGTTACATCTCAGTAATGACGATCAAGTTCACTGTGTACATGTAGTGGTGGCCGGCCAGCCGTGCGGATATGCGGATATGCTGGAGCTGTTAAGGGCCGTGGGAGAAGAAGTCGGCCTGGTGGACCCCAACGTCACTTGTTTGGCGTCTCGTCGAGGTACTCGACTTGTTTCTCCTTGAGCATGAGGCGGACCGTGCCCGTCCGGCCGATCGGCCGATGGTCCGGCAGGAGACGAACTCGGAGGGCTGTTGTACGACGTTCGAGAGGCGCTGCTGATTGAGATACTCGAGTGAGTCCTCCTCGAGGTAGAGGCGGTACCCCGTGCCACGGCTGATCGACCGCCGGCGTGACGTGAGGCAGCAGAGGCGGAACCTCACCGAGGGATGATGGTATCGTGGGTGATGGGGAAGGTGCCAGGCGGAACGTCGGCGGCCACGAACATGACCTCGTTTCTACAGGCGCCATCGTCTTGCGCTACGCTACACGAGGCCAGCCTGGTCATGTCAATGCCCGTTTCAGGATCGAGAGCGTCTTGTTGGCATAGTGCGGCTGGCCGGCTGGCCTCTACGAACACCCTTGTCTCGGATTGAGCAAGCGTAAGGAGGGTGTTCAGGAAGTCAGCCGCTGTCAGACCCCAAGTGAACTCGAACCTACGAATGAAGGATATGATGGAGAGGAAGGAGAGAAGAACGCAAACAAGTAAACAGCATGCTTGATGACGGCCAATCGGCCATTGGTAATCACATCCGGGAGAGGGAGTAGTGCCCAATAAAGGAGTGGTCACACTCGCCAATGCGAGTGCAGCCACTCCATTGTGGTGATGTACAGCTCCTTCTCCGCGTTCACACAGATCCCGCATACGAGAAGCTACCTTGGAGAAGACAATCAGTGACAGCTCAGGCAACCCAGGTGCTTGTTGGATGTGCGGGGGGCACAGATATGATGATCATGCAGGCAGTCGGCCGTTGGATGGTGTAGCGTGTGAAGGGGGGCGACATTGCCCAGACACATCTGCTACACCAGCCAGCCGGCCGGTCCCGCGCATATGAATTCGCAAAGAGGTGGAGAAGATAAGGCTCGGACGGTAGCAAGTAGGCACTTCAACTTCATCTCGTACAGCATGCAGGTGCCGTCCCCAAGGGAACACAAAGCCGGGCGAGCGTAAGACCAAAAAGGACGGACGAGGAGAAGATGACGATGAAGACCGTGGAAGTCATGAAGTAGTGTACCGTTGGCGAGAACGAGATGCTCAAGAGGGCCAGCCTGTTTGGCACTCAAAAGCCTTTCGCAGGATGATAGCTTGCGAGCTTCGCACTCGCAAGACAGTCATGAGCTTCCGGTCGCTTGAGGGACAGGCCAGCCATCCGTCAGAAGCCGCAGAAGACACGTTACTGAGAAGAGCACTGGCACCGTCACAGATCGGCTCGTGTACAGCCAGCCGGCCAGCTGTACGCAAGCAGATTGGGATCCGTGCGGAAGAGGTCGTCAAGGCTGAGGAGAACGAGGTGGAGAGTGAGGGAGGGAGTCAAGGAGGAGGACAACGAAGAGGTTGTTGACGGGGAGACGGGGACTGCGGCGGTTCTGACCAGCGAAGGGAAGGGAGGAGGGTCCGTCCCACTACTGAGCCCTCTGTTGATGTTAACGAATAGATGTCGCCAAACAACACGGCCGGATGGCCGGCACCGAGGGCATATAATCGCCAACCAGATATGGTGGGAGAAGCAGCCGCATGACCAGACAGGCGCCCAGATGTTGTTGCGCCGGGACCAGAGTGCACCAGATCTGGTTTTGGTAAGCGGCCCGCAGGCGGCCGCATCACGACCAGATCTGGTTGGGAAAGACCCCTAACAGGCCGGTTGCGCGTCCGCGACCCAACCCCCCTAATAGGGCCCTGCCGGGAGCTGCCTAGGGTGGAACTGCAGGGCTTCGGAAGGCGGAAGGAATGGCAGTCGTCAGGGTGGGCCACTTGGCAACAGTTTCATTCCGGCTTCCGCAGAGTTCGTTCCCTTCCCTCCCATCGGGCGCCCGCGACGGCCAGCCACACGACGCTTGTTCCCACCCTTTTTGCATATCGTCCCTTCATCTCGGCCGGGCCCACCCCGGCAGATCCGAGTCAACGCCTCTGAGGAAATGAAAGGGCGATTGGATTGGTGCCGAATAGCACTGAGCCTGAACTCTGTTCCTCCTCCCCGACCGCCTTCCACTCCGTCACTTCGTCACTTGACGCAACCCGCACATACCGTCCATCTCCCGAATCTGCTGCAAACCTGCCCGCAGTGTCCGGCCCAGCCAAAGGTTATTTCCAGAATACACTCACGCGCGGCGATCATGCTGCTGTACTGATCGGTTGGGGCAAAAAAGTAAAAAAAAAAGCAGGAAAGAGGCTGAGCAGGATCAACTGGGTTACATTATTCCGGAGCAAACTCTGCACGCTGGTTTCGCGGTGGTTTATGGCATTCGCCGTGTACCGCGCAGACGGGCGTGATGTGGCCCGTGGTCCGCGGGCGATAATCGGCCCTGCGGGCCGTCCAGTCCACTTAAGTCCACTAAGGTCAAATGGCCAGGTGGTGCTCGCATTGTAATGTCAGGGTATTATTGCATGGCTCTGTCGTGATCTGACCGGCACGACCCGTGCGCAGCATACAGTCCGGTCGGGTTATCGATGCCAGCTCGGCCGTGAGCACGCGTGAGGGCGGCCCTGGCGATACGATCGATAGGGCGTCACGACACAGTGGCGATGACGGAACGCCGAGGCCTGGCGCCAAGGGGACCGAGAGGCTACAGCGCAATCCCGGGACGTGAGGGCTGAGGGGCCACCGGACACGCCCCATCGACGCCTCACCAGCAGCACTCTGTCCTCCTCGCTCTCCAACTCCCCTCTCGATGTCCATATTCTAGTCACTGACACTGCACACCCGAGTCTCCCAAGAACGCCTCCCTGCGGGATACGGCCCAGCCCGGCTGCGCAATTTCCGACAAGCGGAAAACATTGGAGCACCGCACCGGCTAACGTAATTCCGGCCGTCTTCGACTCGCCACACCCTGCCACCGGGACGCGCCTTTATTAGCTTGAACTCACTCCACCACCCGCAAGCGCCCAAGCAATGGGTAAATCACAGAGCAAACTCTCGCCTGAGCAGCTGCAGGAGCTTCAGCGGTCGACAAAGTGTATGTTTAGCTGCTGTCATCGGCCTGAAACGCGTCTGACCAATGCATAGTTGACAAGAAAGAGCTCCAGCAATGGTGCGCCTCCATTGTCCCAAACAACGTGATACCCGATCCTGAACTGCGTACAGGTACAAGGGCTTCCTGAAGGACTGTCCCTCGGGACAGCTCGACAAGGATGGCTTCAGCAAGATCTACAAGCAGTTCTTCCCGTTCGGCGACCCGACCCAGTTCGCGGACTACGTGTTCAACGTGTTTGACGAGAACAAGAATGGGTCGATCGACTTTAAGGAGTTCATATGCGCATTGAGCGTGACGAGCAGGGGGGTGCTGGACGAGAAGCTGAAGTGTGCGTTGTTGTTTGGTACGCGACTGCGCGACGGTCGGGCTGACTGGTGCACAGGGGCTTTCCAACTGTATGACATCGACGGAGACGGGTACATCACATACGACGAGATGCTCCAGATCGTGCGGTCAATATACAAGATGACGGGGCAGATGGTGCCTCTGCCGCCGGACGAGGACACGCCGGAGAAGGTCAGCTTACTTTCTCGCTGGGAGAGCCTAATGCTGACGCATATAAGCAGCGGGTGGATAAGATCTTCAGAGGGATGGACCGGGACAAGGACGCAAAGCTCACGTATGACGAGTTTGTGGAGGGCAGCAAGCGGGATCCGACAATTGTCAAAGTAGGTGTATGCTCTTTGAGGCATGGTGACAGTGCTGACTGCATTCGCAGGCATTATCCCTGTACGATGGTCTGGTCTAGCTGGTGTGTGTAACCGATGTGGTGTTGTCTCATGTGCTCGTGTATGCTGTACTAGCAAGCCCCGACGCTTAGTCGCGGGGAAATGGTTCTCCTCTGCCGTCTGATATTCTGTGGACAGCTGTATTTCCACATGTCATTAGAAAACTATCGCTGTATCCATAAAACACGCTCGAAGCGTCGGTTTATGCAGTCTTCCTTTTGCTCGCGGAGACAGCGGGGACGACGCTGTCCGCCGCGTCGCTCTTGGGCAGCTTGCCCCACTTCTCTAGCACTCGCCGCTCCACATCCGCCCCGGTCCATTTGTACAGCCCCTCGGAGAGGTCAAGGTTGTCCCGCTCCGCGGTGAACAGTTTCACAAAGTCCTGCGGTGCGCCGGGTGTTGCGGCGGCGCCCGAGGCAGCGGCGAACGGGGAGGCGCCCATCGACTGCTGATCCGCCGCGGCTATGACAACCATCGGCCATCGGCCATCAGTCTTCTGCAGCCTCGCCGCGGGAAGCACGCACCATTGTCCGATCCTAGGATGAGCCGGAACAGGCCGTTCAGGCCGAACAGGTTGAGAAAGTACCAGGAGAGCGAGGAGACCCAGCGGACGTCCATGTCCGGCGTCTCGATGCCGCGCTGCATCATCGGTTTCCAGCCGAGCGTGAGCGGGAACGGGAGCTTGACTGTTCGGCCGATCAGTCTCACCCCTTACGCACGAGCAGTCACCCGGAAATGGGAGGGTAGGGACGCACTGAGGACAAACCCCTGGAAGAAGAAGTTGATCCAGCCCATGATCACCATCTGCGGCACCATCATGACCATCTGCTTCTTCATCCCGTCCATCATGCCCTCCATCTGGCTCGGGTCGCTCAAAGGGTTCGGCGGCGTCCGATCCTTGTCGTCCTCCTTCGGCGGGCCGTCCTTGAGGAAGGATCCGGCTGCGAAGGCGCTCGAGAGCGACGAGGAGATCGAGTGGTAGTATGTTGGCGGGATGGGTGATTCTGCCGCGGTTGCGCGCAGGATTTGGGAACGCACCAGTGCGCGCCTGGGAATGTTTCAGCAGCCTTTTCCGACGTGGAAGAGGAACACGCACTGTTCTCGGATCGCTTTCCGCAACTGGGCCTTTGGCGCCGAGTTGAGCAGCTGCGTCACATAGTGCCGCAGTACTCCCACTAGGATCTTCCCGGAGCTTGAGTATCAGGTGCACTGTGCACAGGGGACTGGCATACCATCACGAGGGTGATTGGGAACAGGACCTGGGCACGGGATTAGTGGAATTAGAGCTCGGCGCAGGTGCCACTCACCCAGTCCCGGATCGCTGGGTCGAGGTAGAGTGATTCTCTACATAGTCTAGTCAGATTCCAGTTCCGAGGTAAGCATCGCTCTTACAATGCCATGGTGTACTGTAAGGAGCGGATTGTGAGGACGTCCGGGAAATAGGACGGACTACAGTGAGGGAAGGGTCTCGCTGTGGCGCGACACGACGCGATCATAGAAGCCCGGACTCAACATCTGAGCGGGGAAGCGCAAAGCGTGGCGATATGCTGCAAAAATAATACAACAAAGATCCTCTACGCGGTGCTACTGTTCAGGTAGGCCTCGAGCTCCGCGTCAAGCTCGTCCTGGTTTTTCCTCAGGCGGGGATTGGAGCGCCGACCCCCTTCTGCTGGAGCGTCTCCGAGACCGCCGTTCCTCCTCGGTCCTCTCCCACTGCGGTCGCGCCTGCCGCGCCTCCTCTCCCCGTCATCGACAACCTCTCCCACATCCCCATTCCTCTTCCACCGCTCCGCCTCGCGCATCGGCCTCGCAACAGGCGGCGCGTCCTCGTACCTGTTGGCCCTCCTTCTCCCGAACCCATCTCGCCCGCCCTGCCGGTCTGGCGAATACTCGCGCTCCCTCGCCTCCTCAGTCCAGTCCGAGCGCATCCGCGACGGCATCGTCTGCACATCGTCTTTCTCCACGTAGTCGTCGAGTTGAGCATCGAGTGCCTGCTGCCGGCGCGCTGCCCGCTCTTCCCTCGTAGGCGGGTCGCGCCGCTCCCTTCTGGGCCGTGGTATCCTCCGCTCGCCGTTTGACTCCGAGTAACCGTTCGGGAGGTTGTCCGAAACGAGATAAGCGTCGAGTTGCTCGTCCAGACCCGCCCTTTTCCTGCGGTCCCGCTCGCTCGGCTCGTCCGCTAGATACGCGTCCAGCTCGTCGTCCAGCGCCCGGCGCTTTTCAGGCGCCATCTCCTCCTCATCGTCCTCCCTCCTCCGCTTCCTCTCCCCGTATCCTTCCTTCCCCGCACGCGTCCCATACGTGGAGTAGAAGCGCGACCTCTCCCGCGCATCACGCTGCTTCACATCGTTCAGCTTTGCCTGGCGGACGAACACTTGCCCCTGCAGTGCAGTGCGAATATCGTCTGCCTCGGCCACCCGCGCCTTCTCGGGCCATGCCTCCTCCAGCACGAGCTTAGCGGGGAGCAGCTCGAGCGGATCGGGCATCGGATCCCCCTCAGCGGGCGAGTCGGCAAGGAGGAAGCGCCGCGCCGCGCGCGCGACGGTGGAGGAGCTGAAGAGCACCACGCAGGTCGTGTCGTCAACCCACTCAAGGCCGATGGGCACAGGCGCGTACGAGGTCACGTACGCGAAGACTTGATCCGTCGGTAGATGGGAGATAGGCTCGCCTTGGAGGAGGAGGGCGTTCTGTCGGTAGCCGAGTTCTGCGGGGATTGAGTATCAACCCCCTATTAGAGGTGGCTTCTAGGCTTACCTAGGTCCATGTCGTCGTCTTCTGGTTCAATGTTGATCCCTTGACTGACTCCCTTCAACTGTCTCATTGTCGGCACTTCACCACACCTCCAAAACCATCGGTCGCACCTTTCCCAGATTCCCTTTCACGACCGTTGAGTCCTCCAGCTTGTACACCTTGGTCGGTGGCGCGATGCGCAGCCTCAGGTCGCCCAAGCTCGTGCCATTCTCTTCGTCCACTTCGATGGGCACGGGCGAGGTAGGGTCGTCGTACGGGAGGGTGACGTTCGCTTCTTCTTCGTCGAACATCCTGTAAGATATCCCAGCTCTAAGCTGATGGGAGAATAGGACGACGAGAGGGAGAAGAAAAAGGCGTGAACGGACGAGTCGTTTTGAAGTGCGGTTGCGCCCTGTAACTTTACGGGAAGTGCCGCCCGCACGGTGTTGGGCGTCACAGAATCACGCCCACTTCGCGCTCAGCCACCGAAGCGGAGACAGAATTTTGGGCGGATGGGCGCTCGGGTCCCTGGACAAGTGTCGGCAGACGACTTTGACCTTGGAGTCCTTGCTTCCTTCAGCTTGTCATTTTACTTCTATACCCTTACTGGCAAGATGAGCGATACGGAGCAGCGAGAGGTGAACAAAAACAAGCGGTTTAGGAAGGATAAACGTGAGTTTTGTCCCTAGAGCTTGGCGGCGTTGAGGTGCTGAACTTGTGTGCTGGAAGCGTGGGACACGGATGATATTGATCAGTACGTCGTTAAATCACCCGACTGTCTAACACTGGGCTGACTGTTTCACAGCGTATGTACCATTCTAATGTGAAATGAGCGATGATGCTCATGCAACGACACAGTGGAAAGTGGAAAAGTTCGAGCCCGTGGACAACAAGGGCGGCACCTTCCTGCAAGAGTCGTCCTTCGCGACGCTTTTCCCCAAGTACCGCGAAAAGTACCTGCGCGAGGTGTGGGGCGCGGTCACCAAGGCTCTCGAGGCTCATGTGCGTCTACTCTTTTGCCCATGCGCTGAAAGAACCGGCTGACAGTGTGCAGGGCATCGCCTGCATGCTGGACCTGATCCACGGCTCGATGTCCGTGCGCACGACGCGCAAAACGTTCGACCCGTACATCATCTTCAAAGCGCGGGACCTCATCAAGCTGCTCGCGCGCGGGGTCGCGCTCGGGCAGGCGGTGAAGATCCTCGACGACGCGGTGGCGTGCGATATTATCAAGATTGGGAATATTGTGCGGAATAAAGAGCGGTTCGTGAAGAGGAGGCAGAGGATTATCGGCCCGGACGGGAGCACGCTCAAGGTGCGTCGTATTGGCCTGGTGCATGCGCGTGGCATATGCTCAATGGATTGATCGTCAGGCCATCGAGCTCCTCACAGGCTGCTACGTTCTCGTGCAAGGCAACACGGTGTCCGTGATGGGCCCGTACAAGTCGCTCAAAGAGGTGCGGCGCATCGTCCTGGACTGCATGGCGAACATCCACCCGATCTACCGGATCAAGGAGCTCATGATCCGCCGGGAGCTTGCGAAGGATCCCAAGCTGGCGAACGAGAGCTGGGACAGGTTCTTGCCGAGGTTTAGGAAGAGGAACTTGACGAGCGCTGAGAAGAGCGCTAAGAAGCGGGCGAGGGAGGGCGAGGGCGAGGGGGCGATGCCGGCGCAGACGAATGGGGTGCACGAGGAGGAAGAGGAGGAGGAGCGAGAAGTACAGGCAGAGTCCTCCACCGCTGCCGCTGCGCCGGGCCCAGCGCAGGACAAGCCGAAGAAACCGAAGAAGAAAACGTACACGCCGTTCCCCCCCGCGCAGCAGCCGTCCAAGGTCGACCTGGCGCTCCAATCCGGCGAGTACTTCCTCAAGCCACGGGAGAAGGCGCAGCGGGAGGTTGCCAAGCGGGAGCAGGAGCAGGGGGAGAAGACGAGGAAGAGGAAGAGGGAGAGGGAGGAGGGGTTCGTTCCGCCGAAGGAGGGGAGGGAGGGGACCGTCGAGGAGCGGCGGAAGAGGCGGCGGGAGAGGGAGGCGGCGCTGGCGGGGGGGGGGGGGGGGGAGCAGGGGGCGGAGGAGGGGGAGAGGAAAAAGAAGAAGAAGAAGAAGCAGAAGGTCGCGGAGGAGGAGGAGTAGCCCTGCTGTCCCGCGCCGTTTCTTTGTACCCTCACTTTGGTCCAATATGGTATCGCTCCGTGGTTACCAGGTGCAGGTGCAGCTAGGAGCGCAGCTTCCGTTTGTCCCTCAACATCGGTCCAGCTTTTGTCCAGCTTTCATGCTCGAGCGCTTAGGGCCGAAAGAACCTCGTCGCGCAGCGGCGGTCCCGAGCAGCGCCTCCGGTGCTCTGCTGTGCTGGGCGTATCCCAGGCGGGCGATTACGTCTCCCTTCTCCCTCCCCATTCCTCTCCCCACTGAAGCATGATGATACTCGTCTCGCCGCACTGTACTGTATGCTCACACGGTATGATCCAATGCAGGGACACAAATGGGGTGGTACGTCACGACGAGAGTACGTACTTGTGGTATAGTATAGTAGTATGGTAGTGCGCGCGCACCGTCCGACTCCCCGGCATGTGACGGTTCCAGCTTCAGCGCGGGTCGGGTACGGTATGGGCACCGCCCTGACGCACATGCCTCCCCTTCGCCCGCTGTCCGCCGGGGACACGGGCCCACAGGGGATAGGGTTCACTCCTCCGAGACGAGCCGTTACGGCCGGATGTTCCAGACTCAGACTGATTACTGGACTGTATAATTAATCCGTGAGTGTGAGTGTGAGTGTGAGTGTGAGTGTGCGGGCGCGCCGGCCCCCACTTGTGGTTACTCTGGCACCCCCGCAAGCAACCGCCCGGCCGACCCGCTTAGGCCCCTCGCGCGGCGCGGCGTTGATCAGACGGCGGGTGTGCCCGCTGCCGCTCATCGCGCATCATCACACCCGATCGCTCGACATCTTCCGCCCTCTCCCTTCCTCGTCCCTTGCTCATCCACCCCCACCACCCTCCTCCCTTCCTTCCTCCCTTCCTTCGCTCGGCACAATCGGAAGACGCGCCATCCTCACCACCTCGTGACTCTCGCAGCCCGTATACTGTACATCTCGCGCATAACCTTCCTTCCTCCCACCACCACCACCACCACCACCACCATCCCCCCCCCTCCCCTGCACCCACAATGGCCACCACCCTCTCCCCGCTCTACCTCCCCACAACCGGCACCCACCACGTCACCCTCGGCTCCTCCCTAAAGCGCAAGTTCTCCTCCCTCTCCTCCCCCGCCGCCGAGAACCCCCGCGCTCCCCGCAGGCAGAGGCGGCAGGAGCAGGGCGCAGAGTTTCATGCCGTTCAGTGTGAGCCTCGTTCTCTTTCACTGAGCTGGGGGGCGATGGACTGATGGGCTGGGGCTAGTTGGCAGACAGCCGGAGAGCGTGGATCCCAGCAGGGGCACTACGTTTGAGCTGTCCGATCAGCTCGCGGACGGCAGCACAAAAGTACAGGCGGAGCGGCAGAGCGCCTCGGTAAGCGAGAGCTTGCACCGCTCTCCTGAGTGTATGCTAATCTCTGCACCTTAGGGCGAGAGGTTCCTCTTCACAGGCACACAGCAGCCCTCAAAGGCACGCGACTGCCTGCTCGTGTACGACCCGGCCACGCGCACCTTCACCCTCGAGCTGCTCACATCCTCCACGACGCTCACGTACGACCGCTCGGCCACCAACGCCCTCAAGCGCCAGGCGGGGCTCGAGGTCTCCACGACCCCCTCCGGGTCAGGCTCGGGCTCGGGCCCCCAGAGCATCGTCCCTCCGGGGGACGAGCCGACGCCGCTCAGCCTTGGGGAGGCGGCGTACGAGGATGTGGACGCGGAAGGCGACCCGGACGAGGAGCTGCGGCTGGACGAGAGCCCCGTGAACCGCGACACGAACACGAGCGACGAGACGTACGTCAACGCCGATGCGGACCCGGAGCTGGACGACCCGCCCGCGCCCGCGCCCGCACCCGCTCTCGCTCAACGGCGCCCTCAGCCGGCATACCGCCAGCACGGGTATCAGCCGCAGACGCAGCCTGCGCCCCGCGGGCTGGCGTACGAGGAGATCGACCTCGACCTTGGTGCTGCTGCTGGCGGCGGGGGGTATGTGTCGGAGGACAGCGACTTGCTGGCGGAGGGCGATGGGGAGGCGGACGCCGACGCGGATGGGGTGACGGATGCCGATGCCGAGGGCGTCACTGACGCTGATGCCGATGCGGACGAGGATATGGAAGAGGTACTGCCTGAGCAAGACGCGGACGAGGAGCTGGAGGACTTCCTCCTTGCGGACCTTACGAGCGCCGCCCAAGACGAGCAGGAGCAGGAGGACGAGCCAGAACAGGAGCAGGAACCCGAGCCCCGCTCGCGCCGCCGCCGCTCGTCCACCGCCACCGCCACCGCCCACCCGCCCACCTCCCGGCCGCAACCGCCCGCGCTCCGCCCGCTCGCCCTCCCCACCGCGAGACGGATGAGCCTGCGCAGCGCGACCACCCAAGCGATCCACGATGTGCACTCCGCGTCTACGCTCCCTGTCCTCGGGCAGCTGAACGGCACGGCCGCGGAGAAGAAGTGGGACGACGACTCGGACTCGGACTCGGAGGATGACGACGATGAGGAGGACGACCCCGAGGCGGACGGCTCCTTCGCCGCTGGCTCTGTGGCCGGGGCGCCTCCTGGGGAAGGGGAGGAGGGGGAGGACTCGGACTTTGATTTCCTCGCTGCGGACATGCAGGCGGACGACGTGGATGCGGCTGGGGAGGAGGAGGAGGAGGGAGCGCAGGAGGAGAGCCCGCTGGCGAAGCAGAGCAGGGGCCGGACGGCGCGGCAGCTGGATATCTGGGACGAGGAGGATGAGTAGCGCGCACTCTGTTTGAACATGTGCGTCAGTTGGCTGGCACGGGATGGGATGGGACGGGAAGGGAAGGCTGGCGGTCGGCCCGGTCCAAAAGCTCACGACGATGTACTTATTGGGTAGTTACTTTCTTGATGTGTACGTTAGAGCGCGAAAAGCGCGGGACTGTACGATGCTTATCAGTCACTGTTAGAGCAGGCGTGTCTATCCATCCATTATTCTGCTCTCACAGCGCTTCTCCCTCGCCTCACCTGTGCAGGCCTGCTTGGGACGCCTCAGTACCAGGAAGTGGGCCGATCTCCACGATGCTCAAGATCCAATATTAGGCTATTATTCCAGATTCTAGTGGTTACCCCAGATGCAAGAGTCTACCAAGCGCGTCTACTATAGTTGATACACGAGCGTTCTATCGCGCAGCCCCCACTCTCCTAATCTCCCGAACCAAGATCACACTAAACCATCTCCGCCAACCAACGATCAACGAACAACGATCAACGATCAATGAACAACGAACCCACCCCACCCCTCTCAAAGCTAATCCAAATCCAAATCAGCCCCCCCCTCCGGGGTTGATTACTCCCACATATCCCGGCCCCCGACGCCCATAGCCTTCCACATGCCCTCGGCGCTCAGGTCCTCCTCGCACTCCACGAGCTCCACCCGCCCCTCCCCATCCAGCACCACGGCCTCCTGCACGCCGACGGTGAGCTTGATGGCCGGCCTGCCGGGGGAGTATTCCTCCAGCTTCTGCTCCAGCGTCAGGTTCATGTTCAGGTTCGGGTGCTTCTCTTCTGAGCCTGAGCGTGGACCACTGGCAAGGGCGTTGGCAAGAGCGTTGGCCGTGGAGTGGGAGTGGGAATGGGAGTGGGAGATGAGCAGGAGGATGTTCCGCGCAGCCAGCTCGGCTTGGTAGTACGCCGTGTGCCCGGCCTTGATTGCGCCGAAGGCGTCCGCGCAGTCGCCGATGGCGAACAGGTGTGGGTAGGGGGTGTGCCGCGGTGGGGGCAGGCGGAGCGGGGGCCGTTCTCCCTGTCTTGCAGAGTCGAGATGGCCGGGTGTTGGAGTGGGTGTGGGGGTGGACGGCGAACCGGAGCCGGAGTTGAGCGAAGGCAGGTCATACGGGCACACCTGCATCGTGCGCAGGACGGTGACGTGGCCCGTGAGCGGGTTGAGCGAGGAGGCCGCGAATGAGTCGGCGAGGATGGCCGTGTTGGGCGACTGGCCTGTGCAGAGCATCTGCATACGAGGGCAACGTAGGTTCGGATTAGCATATGCTTGAGTTGACTGGACTGGGACGGTGGGGCGGGGGAAGGAAGTGGGTGCACACGTACCAAGTAGTCGCAGTCGATCACGCGCCCCTTGAGCGTGTGCACCTTCCCCTCCCGTACGTGCTCGTCGACCAGCCGGTCACCCAGGATCAGCTGCACGCCCAGCGCTTCCAGGCGGGCGCGGATGAGCGGGTGCATACGCTCGTCGAAGCGCGGGAGGAGGCGAGGACGGGAGTGCAGCAGCGTCACGGATGTCGAGGGGTAGTGGTCCTTGATGTCCGAGGCGTATTCTACCCCATATTGTCAGCCACACTGAGGTCAGGCGAGGAGAGGATGGAGGATGGATCGGAGGACGGGACTCACGGATCCCCAGTGCGCCCCCGCCCACGACGACGACGCGGCTCGCGCGGCGGATCCGCGCGCCCTGGTCGATCATCCACGCGACGCCGCCGAGCTTGTACAGCGCGTCGGGGGGCATGAGCAACGGCGGCGGCATGGTGCTGCCCAGCGCGTAGACGAGGTACTCGTACGGCACCTCCTTTGCGGGCAGGCCGTGCTCGGGGAACGGGCGGGAGAGGGTCGCGTGCGCGGGGTGCAGGGCGAGGACGGAGGCGTGCAGGATGCGGTGCGGGCCCGTGGGCGGCGGGTGCGAGGGCGGCGGGAAGTGGATGTCGGACGCCGGGTAGTAGTCGTCCCCCTCTGGGTAGGCTTTGGGCGCGGGCTTGGGCGCGGGCTTGGCTTTGGCTTGGGAGGAGGGGGAGGCGGGCGGGTTGAGCTCCGCGTACGGGATGAACGCCTTGTGCTCGTGGCCCTGGACGACGGTGTATCGCGGCTACGTATACAGCATGCGCCGTCAGCACCTGTGCTGCAAGCAACGGGATGGGCGCACAAAGACGTAGAGGTGGTTGAAGTGTCTGGGAGAAACGCTCATCAGTCTGGCACTGCGGATCTGGTCACCGATGGGCGGCGGCCAGCTGGGGAAGGGAAGGGCGCTCACGACTGCTTCTCGACCAGGAGGACTCTCCAGCCGTCTGGCAGGCCTTCCGCGAGGACGCGCGCTGCTCTCGCACCTGTTGATGAGACGCATCAGCCATCGGCGGCGCTGCCTTATATAGACTGGAATGAAGGACGGACCGCCGTAGGAGCCGCCGAGGACGAGCACGTTCTTCCACTTTGAGGGCGGGGCCGGCTTGGGCGGGGCGCGCCGGGCGCTGCGCGGGGTGGGCATCGCCGGGAGGGAGGGGGAGGGGGGAGGGAGGACGGGGAGGTGACGGGGATGGGGAGCGGTCGGGGAGGTGTATGCGCTTTTGAGGGTGGCAGGAGCGCCCACACCGGGGGCGACCCGGCCGAAGTCAGGCCCGACCACCGCGCACCGAGCGTGACGGCGTGTCACTACTCACTGGGCCGAGAGTCACGTCACTACTGCCTGACCAGCCCCCCACCCCACTCACCGCGTTTCAGCAGCATATTTCCTAGGCTAGGACAGGCAGGGAAAGGTATAAAATCGGATTCGAAGCAATATTTTGGATCCGCTCAGCCAATCACAGGTCCGCATTCAAGCTTCTTAAGCGGAAAAGTCAGGACAGATAGCCTGGATTCACCTTTACTGCCCTAGGAAATATGTGCGTGAAACGCGGTGACTCCCACCCCTGCCAACCAGCCGCGTTCCACACGCAAATCGCAGCCTGAACCCAGCCATCCACACCGTAGTACATCCCCGCCCGTCGTTACCCCCCTGCTGAGCGCCATCGATCAGCATTCAGCGCTGCCCTCGCGGGGGCTTGCCATGCTGATCCTCTCCGATAGACAGGCACACCCAGCCGCAGGGTCCCTCCAAGTCTGAACCCAACAGCCGAAAAAGCCCACACCGAGTTGGTGCGTGACAACGCTGGAACACGGTGACAGTACAGTACAGTACTGCACTGTACATGTCAGATCAATATCGCCCCCCCTTTCTCTCGGCCTCCGCGCCCGCGCCCTCCTTGTCCCGGCCACTCTTTCACGCTTACGGCACCCGGGATATGTTACTTCCAATCCTTCTTCTCCTTCTCCTCCCGCTTCCTCGTCCCACACAGAAGAAGAAAGGGAAGGCGCACGGGTGCCGTTCGCGCCTGACGTAATAACCATACAGTGCCGTCACGGTGTTACGGTGTTACGGTGGTACGGTGCCGTACTGTGACCCCTTAGCCCCGGTCGTTACACACTTAGCAGTTAGGCTCGCGGATCCCCATTTGTCGCTTGGCCTGCGGGAAGCGTGCCGGTACTCAATTGCTTCGCGCCGGTCGGAGTGTTGTGCAATGGGCAGAGGGGGGGAGACAGCTGCTGTGCCGTGCAGTCTGAAGCCATCTTCAGGCGGGCAGCGGGCAGGCTCCGCCCGATCGATGGGCGGGGTGCCAATCGCGGCAGCGTTGATGCTGATTGGGTTGCGCAACAAGAGAGAACAAGGGGGTGCGGTTGGTTACGGGAGTGTTATGCGGAGACCTGCATGGCATATGCTCGAGGGCGGCCAGTTCGTCCCCGCCATCCATGGCAGCCAGCTGCGGAACTGCGAGAGGACACGGCAGAGGGTTCTCGGATGCAGTCATCATACACATTCCAAGGCCGGAGATGCTCCCTTCCCCGCACCTATCCACAACAATCGACGCGAAGCCAGCTACCCCCGGTAAGGCCGCTGCTACCCCGGGTACAGTGCGTTCCCACGGTCTCCCTTCCCCGCCCGTAGCCGCACAACACCGTCCTTCTACGCAGAACTACGCATACGGGTCCTCGTCCTCGTCCTCGTCCCGTGACGATGTGCCGTTCCGGATGCCTGACCGCCTGCCCCGCTCCCTCTGGGGCTGGTCGAATCCCGTTCGGAGGGGCTTGGCCGGTGCATCTGTGATGACGCCTGGGTGCATGTCAGCTTGGCTCGGGTGCAGGCGGAGCAGGAAAGATGCGAGAGGGAGATCGACACAACGCAACGCACCGCTCTGCTTCAGCCTGAGCTCCAGCACGCTCGTCGCGAACTCGTCGCCATTCCCGAGCTCCTCGAACCCGACCAGCCGGTCCTTCGTCACGCCCTCCACGAAGCACACGACGCACGGCAGGACCTGGATGCGCAGCTTGTCGACCAGGAACGGCACGTTCTCGACCAGGACGCGCAGGAAGCGCGTGTGGAAGTACTTTGGCGCCAGGGAGGACAGATGCTGGTCCATGATCTTGCACCGCCGGAAGTCTTTGTGGTAGAAGTGGATGACCACCCGGGGCTCTTTCCTGTCCCGAGCGCCGGGGTCAGCGCGGCCGGCCCCTCGTAGTAGCCAGTAGGGAGGAAGCAGGCTCACGCGCTCGTGTGTATCACCTCCTTCTCCTCCGTCAGCTCCATATACCGCCCGTACTGGCTCGCCCGCATCGCCCGCGCGCGCTCCATCTCCCGCTTGAGCTCCTCGAGCCGCTGCTCCCGCAGGCCCGCGGCGTCAAACGCAGAATCGTCATTCTCGAGCGCTTCGAACAGCGCGTCCGTGTCGTCCTCCTCGTCCTCGTGATCCGGAGGGGCGCGGTCGGCGATGTGGGAGCGGGATGGCTCGGCGTGGAGGGTGGCCATGTTTTGCGAGGAGAGAGACGCGCAAGTTGAGGACACGCGACTTTGATGCAGCGCGAAGGGGAGCGATCCCTTGCCCGCCGGACATCTCCGGAATCTGTCAGGGCGTGGCCGACCCACCGAAAAGCCGAGTGGGGATGGAGGTCATTCTCTGTCTGGATTGTGCCATCTTGGTCTGATTCGAACCACTTTGTAAGAGTGATATCAAGGGCTTATTGTCGACACGTTCTTTGATCATCTTGTCATTGTGCTTTATCCGAAATCATGGCCCACAAACCGGGGATGCAAACCCACCTCATCCACGGGGACGATTCCTATCGGCCCTCCGCCGCCGTCGCCCCCGCGATCAGCGTTAGCACCAGTGCGTCCCCTCTTCCCTCTCCGCCCGTGCATCCAATTCTGAACACTTGGGCAGCGTTCATCCACCCCACACCGAAGGAGGAGATCGTACCCGGCGCTCCGGCGGACTACAACCCGTTCGAACCGAACAGGCACATCTACTCGCGTTACGGGCAGGGCGTGAGCACGCGGGTGGAGAAGCTGCTGGGTCCCATCTGTGTGCGTGCCGTCAAGCAACGCCATTTCACACTGCTGACAAAGAGCGCAGGGCGGACATGCAGTGACCTACGCCTCCGGTCTCGCAGCCGGCTACGCCGCGATCGTGCACTACAAGCCCAAGCGCATCGCCATCCGCGGCGGGTACCACGGGCTGCACATGGCCATCAAGGTGTACCAGGGGTCGAACCCCGCCGTCGAGGTCGTCGACATGGACGACGAGCTGAAGGCGGGCGACCTGGTGTGGATCGAGACGCCTCTGAACCCCACGGGAGAGGTGCGCAACATCCGGTACTATGCGGACCGGGCACATGCTGTCGGTGCGCCGCTCGTCGTCGACAGCACGTTCGCCCCGCCGCCGCTGTCCAACCCGTTTGACCAGGGCGCGGACTGTGTAATGCACTCGGGGACGAAGTACTTCGGTGGGCACTCGGACCTCCTCTGCGGCGTGCTTGTCGTCAAATCGATGGAGGAGTGGCTCGAGCTGTGGTCCGACCGCACCTTCCTGGGCAGTATGATGGGCTCGCTGGAATCGTGGCTCCTCCTCCGCTCGCTGCGCACGCTCCCGATCCGCGTGGCCAAGCAGAGCAAGACGGCCACCGAGCTGGCGGCGTGGCTGCAGAAGATCGAGCAGACGCCGCAGGGGAAGGACTTTGATGGCGTCCCTGGAGGGGTCATCGAGAAGGTGTGGCACTCGAGCTTGCAGAAGGAGGCGAGCGAGCCGTGGTTCAAGGAGCAGATGAAGGGTGGGGTTGCGTGTTTTGCTATCAACGTGAGTGCTCTGACCACATTTTGTGTGCTTGTACTGAGGGTGTGGCAGCTGCGCGATCCCAAGCACGCGCAATTGTTGCCGGATGCACTGGAGTACTTTGTGGTACGCTTGCTTTTCTTCACAAACCATCCTTTCCTCACTCGCTATTCAGAGCGCAACCAGCTTGGGCGGCGTCGAGTCCCTCATGGAGCACCGTATCATCTCGGATGCCGGTGCAGATCCCAAGCTCTGCCGGCTCAGCATAGGCCTGGAGGACCTGGCGGATCTCAAGGCGGACTTCAGGCAGGCGTTCAAGACGATTGTCAGGTCGGCGAAGCTGTGAGGCGTGCTCAGAGGCTCGATAGACTTGGATTCGGTATAGATACAGCAGTGATTTCTTGCAAATGGTCCAGAGGAAAGCAATCTCACGAGTCACAAGTGCCCTCATGCCGCATATACGTCCATGACCATTTTCATAATCCCGTCAAACACGTCTCTCTCTCGCTGAGTCAACCCCTGCCCCTCCTCGTCCTTCTTCCTCTCCAGCGCCACGCCCACAACAACAGGTCTTCGTAATCCCGCAGCGCCCTCGGCGGTCCAGATGATGGCGGCTATTTGGTTCGCGTACAGGCCGTAAAGGTCATGCAGGTGCTCGGATGGCGGAGCGCCGAAGAGCGGTGTCAGAACTGTCGCCGTTGATGGCTGCGGCATCTGCCCAGGCAATGGAGGGAGCAGCGGAACAGCTGGGGGAAGAGTGGCTTGGATCTGTTGCGGCATCAGCGTCGCGTAACAGTGGGTCATGAGGACGGGACGCACCAGGCAGCCGACCTTGTTGAGCTGCGTAACGAGCACCATCACGCGGTCCGCATATGTTTGGATGTTCAGCTCGGTGTGCACGCCATACAGCTCCTTGGCGACGGATTTGGTGGGTATCAATGGTGCGGAGAGCGGGATGGAGGACATGGCGGATTGCTTGAGAGAAGGGCCCGCGTAGGGCGACGACGCGTCAGTCGCGTGCCCGTCGGCGCTGTTCCTCTTTTCCTGACTGTCGACCTCGGCACTGGCTGTTCGCTCGGGCTTCTCGCAACGGTCCCATCAACTGGACGTATATTGAATCGTTGTTTCTCGTATGTCTGGGGGGGGGGAGAGACAGGCAATCGTACTGGCATGATTGAGGAACCAGTTGGCCGAAATGCGGCCTACAGTACTTCAGAGCGCACCAGGGTTTCCCAGCAACTCATCACGAAAACCGGCGGCCCCTGGTGTAGGGTTATAGACCCTTCCAGTTGGCTCCGTCAGGCGGACGCAGAAGGGCAAGCGGTGCCAGGGTCCAAGGACGCTGATAGCCCCTGATAAGGCCTGATAGGGGCTTAGGGGCGCGCTGTCGCCGTTCCCATGAGTCTGGCTCCGAAGTAAGCCTTCGGAACCATTGTAAGACTGTTGTAAGATAGTTTAAGCCCTGTTAAGGCTCTTTACCTTGTAATATATAAGCGTTTTGAATGGCAAGTTTCATTTTTGACAATCCCATAACGTAGAGTACCAGTTAGCGGGCCGAATCAGTTCGCGGGTCACATTGTCGGACCCGCAACTTTCGCATTGCTAGAACTCGACACAATTTATGGATTATGTCAAGCAGAATGGGCGTCGGACAAGCTATCTACATTAGCTGCCTCTGGGCAAGTTCTGGCATTGTGTCCTGCTGTACGGCAGAGTCCACAGAGCCGCAGGCCAGTCTTTTGGCGCTTCGATGGTCCATCTCCAGCAGCTTGATTGTGTCCGTCCCCCTCAATAACACCCATTTCTGCCATGAGCTGGGCAGCAGCCTCACCGGTAAGAGTTCCAGAATCTTGCAATCGAGTTCGCTTTGCCCTCCGCCGCTTCGAAACTGCTTCATTTGCCTCTTCAAGTAGAGTGACCCTACTGCTGAGAAGCGTGAGTTGATGGCTCACGGCAACTGTTGCCTTTGCCAAGCGGTCAACCGACTCATAGATTGGTGTGGGAGAGCTCCCTTGATGCTGGGAAATGCGGTGCTTGATAAGAGTTGACTGTGCAAGTGCCTCGGTAGCGGTCTTCGGTGTTTGTGAAACCCAGGGCTGAACAGGGCCATCTGGGGTCATCTGACGTGGTGGTGTGTGCAGGCGTACATCCAGCTTCAGCAACACAGCGTCTGGGTTGAATGGGACAAGGCCAGCCCCCTGGAAACCACTTTTGACATTGTGAGTCGTGAATGTTTTGTCAAATGCTGCTCGGAATGCTGGAAAGAAATCGTCCTTTGTGATATGAGTGATGCGGGCTGCAATCAGGCGGGAGATTTGGTCGCCATATGCCCTCTTCAATGGGCCAAAAAGGCTGACATCAAGCGGCTGAGTGAGATGTGAGGAGTGCGCTGGAAGACAGATTGGAACGATCTTGCTGTTCTTGCAGTATTCACTGAACTCAGCATTCACATGGCTTTCGTGACCATCGAGCACTAGCATTCTCCATTCACCCATCTGGCGAGCTCGGGTGTGCTGATCAAAGTGCTTGAGCCATTCCAGACCAGTTTCGTTATCGGTCCAGCCCTTTGGTGTGGTCTTCACAACCCAATGCCGTGGAATGTTGCCCGGAAAGTACCAGGGTGCAAGATGGTGCTGACCTGCGACGCAGAGAAATGGAGGCACCACATGCCCATCTGCCGAAATGCTGCATATCGCTGTTGCCCATTCACGGTTACCAGGCTGGATAGCTTTGGGTTTGCTGGTTCGCTCAAAGCGTGTTACAACAACTGCTGATCGGACCATGCCCATCTGAAAGCCGGTCTCGTCGAAGTTGTAGAAATCGGTGTCGTGGATCCCATACTTTGCTCGCATATTCTTGACAAGCTCGAACCAGGGGCGCAACACTGCTGGATCTTCTTGCAATGCTCTCTGGTGATCATATGGCCGAGAGAACCGTGTTTTGAGCTCGGAGCGTCGCTTGATGAGGCGATTGGTCCAGTTCTTCCCAACCACTCCATCGCCCCGCTTTGCCCGCAGCATATTTGCCATATCCTCCACATCCCTCCTCCGTGGGGAAAACCCTCTCGAATCCAGGTGCAGGATGTACTGCACAATCCCCTCCTCCTCGGACACAGTCAGAGCTGCAAGCTTGCTCCGGGTATCAGCCTTCGCAGCAATACCACTCATTCTCCGCTGGACTGTTGTGCGAGGTGCTTCAAAGACTTTTGCAGCCTCACGAATGGATAATTTTGGGTCGACCCGGATGGCATCTAGTGCCAGTAGCACTTGTCGTTCTTTGGAGACCATCGGAACGGATTTGAGTGAGATGTCGAGGTGAAAAGTTTGCACACTATGGTGGCGGTGATAATGACCCTGATACTGATTCGGCCCACTAACTGGTACTCTACGTTAAGTGATTGTTTATTGGTTGGACGCGTTACACGCGTCAGTCATTGCATCCGGTGTATCTGTTTACATGAGGGGCTGCTTATATGAGTCGCCCAA
>KV424118.1:0-44255 GCA_001632435.1 Calocera cornea HHB12733
GTCGTAGCGACGCCTTTGCTCACGGCCAGCTGTATACAGCTCTCACTCGGGTTAGACATCATGAGGACACACTTGCACTCTTTAGGCCGGCATCTGACTACACTGTAGCCAACATCCAGAGCGCAAAGCTCTTAGTAAATGTAGTCAACATTTGAGAAATTGGATTCCATTGTGACATTGTGCACAGAGACCCGGCCCTGAAGGGTCAGACCCTTGTATGTATAAGTGATGCAGGCTACCGCCTGCTTTTCGCAAGCCTGCCCGGGCCGGGCTTCTCCCGTGCCCGCCGCAGCTCCTCGTCGATCCTCCACATCCCCCTCACAAAGGCGTCCTTATCGAGCGCGCCCTCCTTGGCCGTATCGCACTCGTCCCTACACACGTAAAACGGGTGAGGGTGAGTACACCGTCTCTCTCGGGGCCGCTCATGATGCCGAGGGGAACACGGCGCGACTCACCAGATCTCGTGCAGCTTCTCCCGAGGCAGCTTGGACATGCCCCAAATAGCCTTGACGACGTACCCGCGGAGCTTGTCCGCTCCGCCCCCGCCTCCGGCACTTTCCCCTCTCGCCTCCGTCCCGAGGCTGCCTTCCCCGCCCTCCCTGCGTTCGCCGCCCGCGCCCGCCCGGCTCTTAAGCTGCAGCCCAGGACCGAGCACCTCATACCCATCCTTCCCCACCCACCCGCGCTGCGCCTTCCCATCCCCCATCCCCATCCCCATCCCCGGCCCCTGCCCCTGCCCCGGTCCGGGCCCGAAGCGGCGCTCATCGGCCGGAACGCGCGGAGCGCCTCTCCCGCCTTGCCACGGCAGGCGGGTACCGGTGCTGGTACTGGTGTCAGTGCGCTCGGGGCTCTCGCCCAGCCCCAAGCTGTGCTCCACAGCAGCACCGGGCGGACCGGGGGGCATGGGGAGCCCATCGATCGACGTGCCCCTCCAGCCCGAGCTCGCGCGTTCCTGAGCCCGGGCCCGGCGCGGCGTCGCTGTCCCGCCCGAGGTTGAGGAGCCGACCGAGCTCTGGGAGGTGATCGTCGATGACGACGAGGAGTTTGGCAGCGGCGAGCGGGGGTCGCTGCTGCCTGAACCTGAACCTGAACCCGAGCCCGAGGCCAAGCCCGAGGCCAAGCCCGAGGCCAAGCCCGAGCCCGAGCCCGAGCCCGAGCCAGAAAGGGTAAAAGAGGACGAGGTGCTCGAAGGTGCCGAACTGGAAGAAGCGCGCAGGTTCCTCTCGAAAAGCGCCGCGTACCGGCCATACGCCGCTGGCGGGATGGGGGGCCTCCTGCCCCCTCCGCCTCCGCCTCCGCCCTGGCCCTGCCCGTCCGTGCCCTGCACGGACTGCGCGGACTGCGCGGACCTCGGGGTCTGCGACCTGAGGATGGGCGAGGGCGCGGGGGGGAGGAAGCGCCCCGCGGAGAAGGAGGAGGAGGCTGCGAAGGCCGATGGCGGGCTGCCGGGCGCACTGGAGGGGACGGGCTTCCTCCATCCCTGGTTGGCCATCCGCACGCCTCCCGTGCCGCTGCCGCTGCCGCCCGTGCGCCAGCTGAGCACGACCGGCGTCCGTTCCTCGTCCGTCCCCGTCCCTTCCTCCCCGGGCGAGGCAGGTGTGTGCCCGACCGACTCCCAGCGGGAGAGACCGCGCGAGACGGGGGAGATCGGCGAGGTGTCGACCATGTCGTACGAGGCGGTCTCGGCGAGCGAGGACGTCGTCGTCCGCTCCAGGTCGTCTTCCTCCCCGTCTAGCGCTTCCAGCCCGGCTCCAGGGCCCGCGCCCGCGCCCGCGCCCAGGGCGATACCAGGGCCGAGCGGCGGGCGGGAAGTAGCCAGCCCCGCTGAGCCGATTGCAGAAGCAGAAGCGGGGGAGCGCTCATCCTCGTCCGCCGAGAGGGACACGCTCTGGAAGGAGCTCGTACTGGGCGTGTGGGTGTGTTTCCCCAAGGCCCGGGGCGGGGGGGTCAGCCCCTGCCCCTGGTTCTGGCCGGGGCCGGGGCCGGTGCTGTGCGCGGACATTGGGGGCGGGGGCGAGCGTACTGAGCTGCGGGACTGGGAGTGGGACTGGGAGTGGAGGGAGTGGAGGGACTGGATCGAGCGGGCGGAGGAGGCGGAGCGGAGTGAGGTTAGGGAGGTCTCGGCGCGCAGGGGGGGTGTACTCCGCGCGGGGAGGCGGGGCGGGTAGGACGTCGGGTACTGCGATTGCGATTGCGATTGCGGTTGCGGTTGGGCGGGGGAGGGCGGCTGCTGCTGCTGCTGCTGCTGGTGGTGGTGGTGGTGGTGGTGGGAGGGGAGGGACGGCGTCGGCGTGGTTGGCTTGCGCGGGGGCAGGGGTGGGGCGGCCGAGGTGCGCTTGGGGACGTATGGCGCGTAGGTGGTGTTCACGGGGGGCGGGGGCACGCGTCGGATCCCACTCCCACTCCCACTCCCGCTCCCGCTCCCGCTGCCCGAGCCGCCGCCAAACCCGTTCGCTCCCATCGTCATCATCATCGCAGCCGCCTGCGCCGGGCCGACATGGGGGCTCGGCGTGGGGTGGGGCAGGCCGAGGATGGCGGTGGGCGGGGCTGGGCGCGTTGGAGGGGCGGGGACGGGGATGGGCTGCGGGGCGAGGGCGGGGAGTGTGGCGAGGGAGGGCGAGGCGGGGTGGGGCTCGGGCGGGGATTCGAACGCTGCTATGCGCGCCTGGAGCGCGGGGGAGGGCATCGCCTGGGACTGAGCTGAGAGGAGTGAGCACTGAGCAGTGAGCAGTGAGCAGCCGAGGCGCGGACACAACCACCGCTCACCGCAATCTGCACGCACGGAGGCTTTTACAAAAGGCGCGCGTCGGCATTACCATTACAGAGTGGCACGCCCTGTCCTCGCCGCACCCTGCACAGTATCCAGTGGTCTACTCCGCCTTCTCCCGCCTGCCTGTCACCTAACTAGCTTGAGCAGTCCCCTGCCAACCCAACCCCAGTGCTTGGGAATCAAGTGATCATCAGGAACGAGAAACAGAAGCAGAACGGGTTGAGAACGCAAGAGGATGGCGAACCGGACCAACTACAAGCAGATCGGGGAGGACCTCTGGAAGGGCAGGACGGACAAGATCGTGCGTGCTCCCCCGGCCAGCCCAACAGCAGCCGCACTCACCACGCTCCTCTTCCTGTTCCTCCTGCGCGGCCGGCCTTCCTCCCCGCCCACAGAACGCAGAGCTCTTCGCATTCACCTACGGCGCACTCGTCGTACAGCTCATACAGGACTACGAGGACTACGGCGAGGTGAACCGGCAGCTGGAGCGCATGTGCGTCCCCCACTCCCTTCCCACCCTCTTCTCCCCACCCTCTTCTCCCTACCCTCTTCTCCCCACCCTCTTCGCGCCCTCGTCCGCATTCCGCATACTCACGCCCCAGCACAGGGGGTACAGCATCGGCACGCGGCTGATCGAAGATTTCCTCGCGCGGAGCAACCTCGGGCGGTGTGCGGACTTCAGAGAAGTAGGCGAGGTGGTGTCGAAGGTGCGTCCGCCCCTACCCAGCCCTCCCACCCTTCCCCCGCCACCCCCGCTCCCTCAGGCCCCGTCCAAAGTCAGCCCCGTGCACCCGCTGACCCTCCCCCGCAAACCCACAGGTCGGGTTCAAATCCTTCCTGAACCTGACCCCGCTCATAACGCACACCCCGCCGCTCCCGCCCCTGCCCACCGCGCCCCCGCCCCCGCCGGGCACGCGCCCCGGCGCAGGCGCCAGCTTCACCCTGACGCTGGAGGAGAACCCTCTGGCGGAGTTTGTCGAGATGCCCGAGGAGGCCGTCGAGGGCGGGCTGTGGTGGAGCAACGTGCTCTGTGGGGTGCTCCGGGGGGCGCTGGAGATGGTGCGTCTTGTCTTGTTTTGCTTGTCACTTTCCCATTTTCCCACTTTTCACGATTCCCGATTGCGCTCGGGCGTCGGCGCCGGCCGGACAGGGGAGGAGGGAAGCGTGCTGACGGGCGTTGGAACACAGGTGCAGATGCAGGTCGAGGCCGTCTTCCTCTCCGACGTGCTGCGCGGGGACGAGACGACCGAGATCCGCGTGACGCTCAAGCGGTACCTGGAGGAGGAGGTGCCCGCGGGGGAGGACTAGCACTACCTCCGCTTTCTCTGCTCTCCTCATAGGACAATGTGGGCAGCTTGGCGGTGCGGGTGGTGGGGAGGCAGTAAAAAGAAGCGGACCGGCGCGTGCGGAGGGGATAGAAGAGATTGTATTATATAGTCTACAGAGCTCGTGGGCGCTGGGACCAGAAGGCATGGCGTAGCGCGGCGAACACTGGTGACACCGATGGCGCACTCGCACTCGCACTCGCACTGGGCGCTGCTGGCGCTCCCGCGAACCCCCCGGCCCTGCGCAACCAGCGTCAGCGGGCAGAAGAGGGACCAAGCTCCAAGCCAAACGGCACGCACCAGGTCGCGAACCCCCTCCTGTCGATCCTATTGAGCCGCGCGGCCGTCCGCGCGTTGCGCTTCGTCTTCTGGCCCCGGACGGGCAGGTGCATCGCGTGCCTCCTCCCGACATACGTGCCGATCTCGCGGTGGTGGGCGATATTCTCGCGTATCACGCGCCGGCCCTCGCTCTCGAGCTTGAGCTCGCGCAGCACGTCCCTCCCCCGCGCGCGCTCGGGAGCGGGCGGGGCCGCGCTGAGCGGGACCGCGCTCTGCTCGTCGATCCCCGCGCGCCGGCAGCGCAGCGGCGGCGCGGCCGTCGCGGGGGAGGAGAGGAACGCGCCGAGCGCGGCGAGCTGGGTGTTGCTGAGCTCGGACACGCGGCACTTGAGGTGGATCTGGAACCGCGCGCAGACCTGCTTCCCCGTGTGGTAGTTCAGGCCGTAGAAGGAGCGGAGCGCGCGCTGCGGTCCGTTTCAGAGTTAGCACTTTCTGGCCGGGGGAAGTGGGATGGGATGGGATGGGATGGGGAAGGGAGGACGCACCCAGACGAGATGGTTGTCCGGCAGGTTGACACCGAGCACGAACATCCTGCGCTACGTATCCGGGCCCAGTCTCCTCTGTCCGATTTCCGATGTCTGTTGTCCGATGTCCTAACCTCAATCGTGGTCGCAGATCGCTGCTTGCTTGCCTGCTTGACGTGGACGAACTGGCAGCCCGCCCGTGCTGTTGCGAAATGCACTCAGCCTTTTCCCAAAATGGGCGCCGGGAGCAAGCGCGCTCAAGCTCGGCGGAGCAGCACCGCCACCCGCTTACGCCCGCGTGGCAGTTACTCCGCCCCGTTGCTCCGAGGGGTGCCCTGCCCGAGTTGCCGTTTTCGGCCGAGTCAAGGGTCCCGATCGTGTGGTGAAAGTGCTTCGGAGGGACCGAGTCAGCGTGGCCACTGCTGCTGCTGCACCGTTGCACGACTCCCTTGGTTGGATATCTCACTCTCGCCGCACGTTGTTCGCTGCTCACTCGCTTTCTCTGTCTGCTCTCTGGCCTGAGACACCCCACTCTGCACTCCCTTGCATCATCACGCACTCATCATCGTCATCACATCATCATCATGCCCATGCTGTGAGCCCGCCTCCCCATCCCATCCCCATCGCCGCTCACTCCCCGCCCAGCCCGACCCCGTCCCAAAAGTACGCGCCGTACGTCCCCCTGTCGCTGCCCGACCGCCAATGGCCGTCCCGCACCATCACCGCGCCCCCGATCTGGCTCTCCACAGACCTGCGCGACGGCAACCAGGCGCTCGTCAACCCCATGTCCGTCGACCAGAAATGGCGCTTCCTCCGCGAGATTGTCCGCTGCGGGTTCAAGGAGATCGAGATTGCCTTCCCCGCAGCCAGCGACACGGACTATGACTTTGTCAGGCAGGTCGTCGACGCCCAGAGGACGGGCGACATCCCGGAGGACGTGTGGATCCAGGTGCGCTGGGCTCCTGCTCACGGGACCATGCGGTGGGCTTTGGCTGACACAGCATATAGGTCCTCACTCCCGCCCGCGCAGACCTCATCAAGCGCACCGTCGCCGCCGTCGCCGGGGCCAAGCGCTCCATCATCCACATGTACAACGCGACCTCGCCCTGCTTCCGCGAGGTCGTCTTCGGCAACACAAAGGCGCAGACCCTCGCGCTCGCGGTGGAGCACACCAAGCTCGTGCGCCAGCTGACGGACGAGTGCACGCAGCAGCACGGCACGCGCTTCCGGTACGAGTACTCGCCCGAGACGTTCAACCAGACCGAGATGGACTTTGCCCTCGAGGTCTGCGAGGCCGTCAAGGCGGCCTGGGGCCGCGCGGGCACGGGAGAGGACAGGATCATCTTCAACCTGCCTGCGACGGTCGAGATCGGCCCGCCGAACCACTATGCGGACCAGATCGAGTACTTTTGCAGGCATATCTCCGAGCGGGACAAGGTCGTCGTCAGCCTGCATCCGCATAACGATCGGGGTGCGTGTTACGCTTGTTTAGATGTTGAGGGAGGCTGACACAGAGCAGGAACGGCCATCGCCGCCGCCGAACTGGCCATGCTGGCCGGCGCGGACCGGGTGGAGGGCACGCTCCTGGGGAACGGCGAGCGGACGGGGAACGTGGACATTGTGATCCTGGCGCTGAACCAGTACTCGCAGGGCATCTGGCCCAACCTCGACTTCTCAGACATATACAGCATCATCGACGTCGTCATGTCGTGCACCGAGCTGCCCGTGCATCCGCGCCACCCGTACGCCGGCGAGCTCGTCTTCACCGCGTTCTCCGGCAGCCACCAGGACGCCATCAAGAAGGGGTTCGAGAAGCAGGCGGCACGGCACGCCGCGGACCGGAAGGCGGGCAGGAAGGAGATCTGGGACATGCCATACCTGCCGATCGACCCGCAGGATATCGGCTGCTCCTACGAGGCCGTCATCCGCGTCAACTCGCAGTCGGGCAAGGGCGGCATCGCCTACCTCGTCAAGCAGGCGCTCAAGCTCGACCTGCCCCGCAAGATGCAGATGGCGTTCTACCAGATCGTGCAGGATGTCGCGGACAAGACCGGCAAGGAGATGACGACGGAGGACATTGTGGGCCAGTTCTGCAAGTCGTACAACTTTGGCGGCATGCAGTACGAGGGCCGCCTCGCCCTCCGCTCATTCACCCTCGTCGACATCTCCCACAGCGTGTCGAGCCTGACCGGCATAGGCAGCCACAACTACACGGAGGAGGGCGTGGACCGCCAGATCCGCATCGACGCCAAGCTGCGCGTTGACGGCGTGCTCATGACCCTCTCGGGCGAGGGGAACGGGCCGCTCTCGGCGCTGCTGCATGCGCTCCGCGACCACCTCGGCATCCACCTCTCCATCCGCGAGTACATCGAGCACGCCATCGGCGAGGGCACCTCCGTGCAAGCGGCGAGCTACGTCGAGCTTGTCCCCTCCGAGCGCGGGCCGGCCGACCGCTCCAGCAAGGGCTTCTGGGGCGTCGGTGTCGACTTTGACATCACCTACTCCGGCCTGCGCGCCGTCCTCTCCGCGGCGAACGTCGCGATCGGCGCGTCGGACCTGCCCAAGCTGAACGCCAAGCGCTCGTTCAACAGCACCACGGGCGCGCAGGTCGCCGACGCGATCAAGAGCACGCTCGACCTGGACCTGCCACCGCGCCTGCAAATGGCTTTTTCCGAGCTGGTGCGGGCCAAGCTCGCCCAGAATCCGACCCCGGAAGGGCTCGCTAAGGAGTTCCGCACCGCCTACCAGTACGAGGTCGACGGCGCGTTCACGCTCGTCGAGTATGCCTATGGCCAGGGGGCGAACATGCGCCGCACGCTCACTGGCAAGGCCCGCTCCCCCGTCGGCGAGGTGCCCCTCAACGGCGAGGGCAACGGCCCGCTCAGCAGCCTCCTGAGCGCGATGAACATCTACCTCTCGGCCGAGCTCAGCGTGAGGCAGTACTCGGAGCACTCGATCGGCGAGGGCACGGACGTCAAGGCCGCCAGCTACGTCGAGCTCGTCCTCCCGCCCGTGCCGGGCGAGAAGGGCGACCGGCCCAGCGGGTGGGGCGTCGCCGTCGACGAGGATATCACCGCGAGCAGCCTCAAGGCTGTGCTGAGCTGCATCAATGGGCTCGTCGCGACGGGAAAGGTTGAGGTGAGGCAACCGACAAAAAACTGAGCAGTGGGCTTGAAATATATGTATGTAGGCCAGGGGGCGATGTAATTGGTTGAATGAATAGGAAATGAAGCTGTTTCTCTGGGGCTACAGAGGTGCAGGGGAGGCGAGCAGCCCTAAGTTAGTCGCGGAAGAAATACAGTAGGAGAGGCTGGTCAGTGACGGATACCGCGCGACAAGTTGCTCCTTGACTGCACCTTCTTCATGGCTTCACCATGCACGACTGTCGCTCATCCCCCAAGGTGAATACCGGTGGTCTATGCTCACCAGAGCCTGGCTACGTCCTCGAGAGGGAAGGTGGCGTTGGATAGTAACACCTACGCTCTGCGCAATTCGGGACCGATCACCATACAGCAGCAAGCGACCGCGCTGATCCTCGCCGATGCTAACACGAAGGTTGCATCTTCTAGCGACTGCAGATCAATTTCCCTAGGACGTCAAGGTTCCGACGTGCACTTTGCGCCGATCAAGAGAAGCTCGGGGAAGAGGATCTGGGCACCGCACTACAACAACGCCCGAGGTCGACGCGAACGACGCGAACGACGTGGAAGCGTCAAGCACCTCAATCTCGCCTCTTCTCCGGCGATCTCTCCTGGGGCTCTATTCGTCTGCGCTAATGGACAATCTCAACCTGTGGACAATGCTTGCCTTTCCACGTCTATTCGGTCCAGAGTCGGTGCCATTGGGCTCGCGCACATTGATAAGGCTGCTCGGATGACGCTGGGATAAAAGGCTGCTTTGGCGGGTCGTGGAACGGGGGCCACCCAGAGGACGATCCCACCTGGCACAGTCGTGTCATACACTAAGCGCACGACATGAGCGACACCCTCTCCACCATCGCGCCGGCCAAGGGCCTGACTCTGATCACGTCCGCTCTGGTGCCCTTTCTCTTCCTCGCACACGGCCTGCACATTGTCGGCCTGCTCATCCCGTCCCTCGCCATCCGACGCCTCTTTGTCCTCGGCATGGTCGCGATCCACTCGTACTTTATCTTCTTTGCTACGACCGGAGACCCGTGGTCGGATCATCAGCTCGGTAACGCCTGCGGGTCCAGCCTACTCCTCGCCTTCGACTTTCTCGTCCTCCACGACTCGCAGCGGGACTACCACCGCCTTGGCGAGGGCAAGTACCACGATCTTCCGTGGTGGAAGCGCATCTTGTGGGCGGCAGACCTATCCATCAACGTCCGCGGCATCGGCTGGAACTGGGAGGCGGTCAAGGCGCACCCGCCGCACCCGTCCGACTCGATGGGCCGATTCCGCTTCGTCCTTCGACAAGCCGTCCGCTGGACCTACGCATACATCATGACGGACCTGACGGCGACGCTCTTTCGCAAGCGCGCTGCGTGCCAAGCAGGCGGATCGTTTTTCCAGGACGGCTTCGGCTGGCTGGCCATCTACGTCGCAGCGTGGTACTTCAACCTCTGCTTCAAGATGATCATCTCCCACTCGTTCCTCGCGGGTGCGACCGTCCTTCTAGGGATATCAAAGCCGTCCGAGTGGCCAAACTTCTATGGAGGGATCCAGCAGGCGTACAGCATGCGGCGTTTCTGGGGGTACGTCCCCTCCCCTCCTTCAGTCTACAGGGCATCCGCTGACCCAGGCTTGACAGACGCGCATGGCACCACCTTTTCCGCCGGTTCCTCACCTCCAACTCCCAGTTCATCTCCCGGTCCCTCCTCGGGCTGAAGAAGGGCAACCCCCTCCTCCCCTACGCCGAGCTCTACCTCGCATTCTTCCTCTCCGGCGCCGTCCACTGGCTCGGAACATGGGCGATGCTCCGCCAGTACACCGCGCCGAACCTGACCGTGCTCTTCTTCGTCTTGCAGGCGGTGGTCATCACCCTGGAGGACTTCCTCATCGCCTTTGGCAAGCGCTTGGGGATCAGAGACGGCTGGGCGGTGCGCCTGCTTGGGTACGCCTGGGTTGTAGCGTGGTTGGTCTTGCTCACACCCGTGCGCTCCGAGCCGCTCATCAAGGCGGGTTACTTCGACCTTGGGGATAGGAAGGAGTTCTCCGTTGTGCAGGGGCTTTGGGAGGGGAATTGGCACCCGGGGTATGAGCGGGCTGGGAGATAGATAGCAGTGCGCGTATAGACTCACGGGACTTGTGTTGTAACCGAGACGTGATACAGCTCTCTGTGACATAGAGTGCTCAAGAGTATTGTAGATCCGAATACCTTCAGCGCATACTACTCCTCCCGTCCAACGGCTACTCGTATCTCCGATATGCGTAGGAAGCCCTCTTCCCTATGCGAGACATACAATGGCTTGGTCACGTTGAACATCCTCCGAATGCCCTTACCCATGTATGGTAGCTTAGGCCGTGCTTCTTGTAGTAGTCCGCACAAGAGCGCGGAGACGCCGCAGATGCCTGATTGGCTGTTTGTCTATTGTCGTGTGAAGCGTCATGCAAGCGGGCCTCTCCTCCGAATCAGATCACTCAGGAACCATTGGTACATACATAGTAGCCGCGAAGCATCACCTCCGTCTTTGTTGTTCATGCGGCTGGCATAAATCTTTTGGATATTGACTATTCCGGAAGCGTATCAGTTGCAAAGCGACCCTGTTGGCTCCAAAGGACTAGGCACACGGCACAAGCCAACTGGCTGCAAGGATCACCACGTCCGGGAGCCAGCTCATGATGGCAACCCTGTGTTAAGTAGTCAGTTCGATGCTTGCGGGGGGAGCAGAATCGCCTTTCCCATGAAGCATGCCTGCACCCCTACATCCTCTTGTCAATCTCCTCTTACCCAGCATACTATGCGCGGTCGGTTTGTGCTCGCCGTCAAAGACCATCCATCGTCTGTTGGTCGCCACCCTCTTCGCCTCGGTGGCATACATCATCATCTTCGTCCCGCCGCCATCGCCGCGAGAAGGCATGTACAACGCTCCTACCATTAACCTCGTCACCACATCGCTGCTCGCCTCCGACTTTCTCGTCCTGCATGACCCGGCCACCGACTTTTGGAACAAAGACGGAAAGGTGTTCAAGCTAGACGGCCTCAGCTGGACGAAGATCAAATGGGCGCTCGACCTGTCAATGAACAACTTTCGCGGCATCGGCTGGAACTTCGAAGCCAAGCATCTCTGGACCTCAGCAGGGAAGAAGGAGAGTAGACTCCGCTTCGTCCTTCGTCATCTCGTTGGAATCGCATCTTGTCTATTGGTGATGGACCTTGCCCAAACCCTTTACCGAAATCGACCGGCATGTCATACCGGCGGCTCAGTCTTCCAGGACGGCGTGGCGTGGCAGGTGGTCTATAACCTCACCGAATGGAGCAATATGGCGGCCGGTATGCTTCTCATGCATTCACTTGCCGCTGTCGTAACCGTCCCCCTCTTCATGTACGGACCCGAGGATTGGCCGAATATGTTTGGGCGAGTGCGAGATGGGTATACTGTTCGGAAGTTCTGGGGGCAAGAGAACCCATGGTGTATATGAGAGAAGTGAAAGCTGACATCGAAACAGACGCACGTGGCACCAGCTTCATCGTCGGGTGAGTATCGAAGTACCACTGCCACAAATCGTGAACTGATGTCCGTTCGATTAGTTCCTGACGATGCATGCCAAGTACTTTGCTCAAGACGTCATGGGTTTCGCTCGAGGACAGCGATTGACAACATATGTCGAGCTTTTCATTGTGTTCTTTATCTCCGGGATCGTGCACGCCTCCGGTGGATACGCGTTTCTCGGAACCTTCTCGGGAGCGATGGAAAGCCTCGTGTTCTTCGTGTTGCAAGCCGTATGCATTACTTGCGAAGATTATGTCATCCAACTGGGCAAGCGAGCAGGCCTGAAGGGTTCGACGTGGACACGATTTATCGGATATGCGTGGGTGATGGCGTGGTTGGCCTTCTCCAATCCCGTTCGATCGGAATCGTTGGCGAGGGGTGGGCTGTGGGATCAAACCGATCAACCGCAGCTGTGTTTCGTGCAAGGATTGATCGAGCGCCTCGGTTCCCGCGCCCCCACAAGAACGAAGTTATCATCGATGTAGTTGGAGCTTTTGGTAGGTCCGGGAGCGTTCGTATTAGTCGTCTTGTATATTTGTTCATGTCCAGTGCGACCGGAAACCTTTGTAATGATTCAGTTTCGACTCAAAACGGAGAGCTGCTTGCCCACATTGCATGCATCAAGAGGCATGATGGCTCCGTATGAGAAGCCAAACACGGGGCCGATATGCTTCGCTGTGATTTTCGCGTCCGACGGAGACAATCGCTCATCTCGTGCAGAGTCCTTCCTTCGGCTGTCTTCACTTCCTTTGTTGAGCCTCGTTGACCATACCTCCATGATCCTACATTTTCTCTCCAATTCGATTGGAGAACAATCCTGTGGATACGAGTGTTCTCCGCCGATGTGGGTTCAAGCTGGGTTGTCAAGGGGTCGGGATCGGGAGGGAGCCTGCGGTGCACTGAATAAAGTCCTGTGTTGCTCTTTGGTCCTCGAGATATCTCTCAAGAGCATCTGAGTAACAAACCTTCACTCACCTCGCAGAAAATGTTGCTGAAGCTTGTGTTCAATCTGCTTTTCGCGTTCGGGCTCTTCATCGATTCGATTCGAATGCGCCTATCGCTCGTTGCCGCTCTCGCTGCCATCGCCGGATATGACATCATCTGTTCGCCTTCACCAAATCGTCTCACGGCCATGTATGACGCACATACCTTCATGAATGGCTTGCTTCTTGCTTCCGACTTGCTGATCCTGCACAACCCGAAGACCGACGTTTGGCATAGACAAGCGGGCCACATACAGCAACAGCCGCTGGATTGGAAGAAGATCTTGCTAGCCCTCGAACTGACAGTTAACTCTCGAGGCATTGGATGGAACTTCGACGTACGAGGGTCCAAATCGTCAAGGCTCACATCGACGGAGAGCCGAGCACAATTTATCGTCCGGCAGGTGGCAAGGGGTACAGCGGCGTGGCTCTTGATCGACCTGACCAGGACCATCTTCCGATATCGTAACACCTGTCACATCCAAGGGTCGCTCTTCCAGGATGGTCCGACATGGCAAGCCGTCTACGTTCTCGCCGGATGGACGAATATAGCGGGTAGTATGGTCGTTCCGCATGCGGTCATTGCAGCGATCACTGTCGGTGTCGGATTGTACCGACCGGAAGATTGGCCTAAAATGTTTGATATTGCGGAGGGTTACACTGTCAGGAGGTTCTGGGGGTAAGAGTCCATTATCAATCGTAAAGGATATTGCGATACTGAGACCAGAATAGCCGCGCTTGGCATCAGCTGTGGCGCAGGGTACGTGTTCAGCGCCGAGTCTGTGGTGTGCACGATAGCTGAAGCTCTTCACAGTTCTTGACATCCCACGGAAGATTCTTCACTCAGAACCTGCTTGGTTTATCACATGGTTCCCGATTGACGAGCTATGCAGAGCTCTACTTTGCTTTCTTCCTCTCCGGTTTCGTACACTTCGTCGGCGCGTTCGCTTTCCTCCGGAACACTCGTGCGGCAATAGGCACCATACACTTCTTCCTTCTGCAAGCGGTCCTTGTAACCTGCGAGGACATGATTATTGTGGTTGGACGGGGACTGGGGCTGAAAGGGTCATCGTGGATGAGAGCGGTGGGTTATGCATGGGTCGCCTTGTCGTTGGTGCTGTTGACGCCGATCCGTACGGAAGCCCTTGTGCATGGTGGGATATGGGAGCAAACTGGAACAGCGGAGTACTCGGTCATTCAGAGACTGATATAGTCCCGCATATGTGTTTTCAGGGAGAATCGTGTTGTTTAATCTCTAGATACGCATGGAGTTCAATTCGTGCGGGCTGAGAAGGAACTCTGAGTCTGGCACGGGCGCCGAGAACGCGTTGGTTGCCCTCTGAGAGTCCATGGGAGAGGCGTTGCAAGCTCAACCAGAATAGGAATCGCAGAAAGCAAGCTAATATATATGACGCTTGGAGATGGGGCTAACAGAAAATCAGCAGAAGTGGAGAGTGAGAACACCGTTTACGTAAACGCGGCGTGATCGATGAAGGCGCGGAAAGCAAAGCACGTGAAAATCCCAGTGACCCCACTGATCGCGAGCCATGGCTGCGCTCTCTCGCTTACCACCGTCATCCCGCCTTCTTCCTTTCCGATGCTGTCCACAGGCTCGGAACATGAGCAATGCTCCGCCAGTATACCCCGTCGAACCTGACCTGAAAGAATTGCAATTCCCACCACTAAGGCATATGTGTGTCTAGACTCTACAGTCCAGTCCGCTCATACCCCGGGTGCCACTTCCCTTCCCAAATCCCCTGCACGAGCGAAAACTCATTCTGATGCGACAGCTCCAAGAATCCGGCCTTGACCAGCGGCTCGGTCCATATCGGCGTGAGGAGGACCAACCAGGCCACGACCCAGACGTACCCGAGGAGGCGCACGGACCAGCCGTCTTTGATCCCTAATCGCTTTCCGAAGGCAACGATAAAGTCCTCGAGGGTGATCACTGCTGCCTGCAGAAGGAAGAATAGCATCGTGCGGTTCGCTCCCGTGTGATGCCGCAGCAGTGCATACGACCCTACCCAATGGACGGCACCGGAGAGGAAGAAGGTGAGGTAGAGCTCGAGATAGCGGAGGAGAGGATTCCCTTTCTTTACTCCGAGGATGGAGCGGGAGACGAATTGGGCGTTGGCGGTCAGGAACTGGCGGCAGAGTTGGTGCCATGCACGGCTGGTTCTGTCAGCCGATGATCTGAGCTCAAGTGCCAGGAGCCGACGTACCCCCAGAAACGACGTACAGTGTAGGCCTGCTGAAATCCGCCGAAGAGATTGGGCCAGTGGGACGGCTTGGAGATGCCCAGAAGGACGCACACGCCAGCCAGTAACGAGTGCGTCAGGATCATGCCGAAGCTGATGTCCGAATAGAACGCCGCAACATAGAGTGTCAGCCACCCAGGGCCGTCTTGGAAGAATGAGCCTCCCGCATGGCAAGCTGGGCGCTTGCGAAAGAGAGTCAACTTCAGGTCGCCAATGACATACGCGAAGGCCCAGCGGACGACCTGTCGGAGGACGAAGCGGAAGCGGCCCATGGAGTCGGAGGGATGTGGCGGGTGCACCTTGGCCGCCTCCCAATTCCAGCCGATGCCACGCATGTTTGTGGAGAGCTCGAATGCCCACATAATCCGCTTCCACCACGGAAGGTCCCGGTACTTGGTCTCGTCGATGCGATGGTAGTCCCTCTGCGGGTCGTGTAGGACGAGGAAGTCGCAGGCGAGAAGCAGTTGCGAGACATAGGTGTTGGCCAAGCCGTGATCTTGCCAGGGGTTTCCCACCGTCGCAAAGAAAGCGATGAATGTGTCGATGGCGACCATACATAGGAAAAAGACGCGGCGAATGGCTAAGGATGGGACAAGCAGGCCGACGATGAAAATGACACTGGTCACGAAGCAGCACGGGACGAGAGCAGGCGGGATGACTGTCAGCCCGTTGGCCAAATGTGGCGACATGATAGAGTCGGCCATTGGCTGAAAGTGCCGAATAGGGCAGTCGTGGGGTGGGGCCGATGAAGAGTTACGGACTCCAGACAGCGGTCGAGACGACCTTTTGACTGCGAAGAGAATGGCGTCCACACCAGCAGGCAAGACACCGACGCCTGAGTTGTCCCGTCTCAATTTCCGGCAAGCCTTTCATCAGCAAGACCGCTGCAGAACAGCTCGCTTAAAAAGCAGGACCGAACAGCATGCCCTCTAGGTCAGCGGCCAAGACAGGCACGGATTCACAACTCCAGCCACAACTGTCCAGTATCGTTTCCCGGAAGTGTCCTATTAGCAAGACCGCTACACATCGCGGTGGGGGGGGGAGGTTCTAAAGTAGATCGAGCGCTAGGGACAGCACACGTGTATGGGCCCCAGGCTTCCACGTCGCTCCCGACTATCTCGGAAGTTGATCGCAGTCGCTCCCGACTATCTCGGAAGTTGATCGCAGTGAGGCGAGCGAGCTCCCTGTCTCCGGCGCTGATTTGCTGAGTCTTGTGCTGTAGTTCCACTCAGCGCGTTGGCTTCAGAAGTCTGGTTCTGGAACCAAAAGATGTGAATAGACCGATCGACAGCAGAGGACCCGCCGAAGAGGGCTGCAATATCTGTGCACAAGATGTCCGGGCGCAACACAGTTGGCTCCTGCCTATCTTAGACAGCTACGCCGGGCCGAGAATAGCCTCTCCCACATGAAAATGAATCCAATTCCCACCACTAAGACAAATGTATGCATGTTTGGGCTCTACAGCCCAGTCCGTTCGTACTCGGGGTGCCACTTCCCTTCCCAAATCCCCTGCACAAACGAAAACTCATTCTGATGCGACAGCTCCAAAAATCCGGCCTTGACGAGCGGCTCGGTCCAAATCGGCGTGAGCAGGACCAACCAGGCGACGACCCAGACGTATCCGAGGAGGCGCACGGGCCAACCGTCTTTGATCCCCAAGCGCTTGCCGAAGGCAACGAGTAAGTCCTCGAGGGTGATCACTGCTGCCTGGAGAAGGAAGAACAGCACCGTGCGGTTCGCCCCGGCGTACTGCCGCAGAAGTGCGTACGACCCTACCCAATGGACGGCGCCAGAGAGGAAGAAGGTGAGGTAGAGCTCGGAATAGCGGAGGAGCGGAGTCCCCTTCTTCAGCCCGAGGACGGAGCGAGAGATGAACTGGGCGTTGGAGGTCAGGAACCGGCGCCAGAGCTGGTGCCATGCACGTCTGGGCTTGTCAGCCGATGTGCACTCTCAAGAGCGGGAGACGACGTACCCCCAGAAACGCCGCATACTGTATGCCTGCTGCATCCCGCCGTAGAAGTTGGGCCACTGGGACGGCCTGGAGATGCCCAAAAGGACACACACGCCTGCCACGAACGAGTGCACCAGGATCATGCCGAAGCAGATGTCGGAGTAATAGGCTGCGACGTAGAGTGCCTGCCACACAGGGCCATCCTGGAGGAACGAGCCTCCCGCCTGGCAGGCTGCACGCTTGCGGAAGAGGGTCAACGCCAGGTCGGAAATGAGGTACGCGTAGGCCCAGCGGACGGCCTGTCGGAGGACGAAGCGGAAGCGGCCCATCGAGTCGGAGGGGTGTGACGGATGCACCTTGAGGGCCTCCCAGTTCCAGCCGATGCCGCGCATGTTTGCGGCGAGGTCGATTGCCCACAAAATCCGCTTCCACCATGGCAAGTCGTGGTACTTGCCTTCGTCGATGCGGCGGCAGTCCCGCTGCGAGTCGTGCAGGACGAGGAAGTCGCAGGCGAGGAGCAGTTGCGAGACACAGAGGTTGTCCACTTGCCAGGTTCTTTTCGTTGTGGCAAAGAAGACGAAGAGCGTGTCCACGGCCATCATGCATAAGAAGAAGACGCGGCGAGTGGCAGAGGACGGGACGAGCAATCCGACGATGAAAATCACGCTCGCCAGGAAGCAGGCGACAGAAGGCGGGATGAGCGTCATGCCCTTTGCCAACGGCAGCGGTATGGTATCGTCGGCCATTCGGTCACCGTGTCGAGAAAGTATTGTCGCGTGCACCAGAGCTATGGCCTCCAGACTTTTGCAGAGACGACCTTTTGACCGCGAATAGAGCGCCCTCCAGGTCAGCAGCCAAGAGTCCCTCGCCTCCATAACTCCGGCCACAATCGTCCAGTGCAGTTAGAAGCAGGTCGAAGACTAGGGACAGCATGCGTGTATGCCGTGCGCCAGGCTTCCGGGTCGCTCCCGACCTTCTCGCGGGCCGATCGCAGTGAGGGAAGCGAGATCCTCGTCTCCGGCACTGATTTTTCAGTATTGTGCTGTAGTGCCATTCAGTCCGTTGCAAAGGTATTCTTCTGGCACTGGAAGATGTGAGCACACTGGAAGATGTGAGCAGAACGATCGAGAGCAGTGGATGCGATTCGCAGCCGAAGACGACAGATCGGTCTGTGGACAGGATGTCCGGGTGCACCGGTCATGAGGTCGTGTCGAGAAACTGATGTTCATCCGGGCATACATACCGTAACCGCGGTCAATCGGGAAGGAATGAGCAGCAAGTTCCAGTTGTGCATGGCAATGGCGCGCAGAAAGACTGCCAGATCCGGTGGGAACATCAAACCCACTATCAGTGGCTGTGCCACGGCTGCAGAGTCCGCTGAGGGCCAACTGCCTCCGCAAACGGGGCGAGGAAATAACTCGGGGAGCCGGGGTTCGGAGGAGCTGCACAGGTGGCTGTGTACCAGCACAGCCACTCCCTGAAGGGAGTGGTGACTTTACTGGCCAGCTTGAGAAGTACCGTACAGGCCTAGGACAGCAACAGCACCAAATCAAGCTACATCCTTGCATCATTCCGGCCTTCTCACCATGCCGCCCCGATCCTCACGAAAACGAGAGCGCTCCTCGCCCTCCCCCCCGCCCAAGCGAGCGCGCTTCGACGACGCCGCCCTCGCCGCAGCAGAGGACCGCGTGTTCGAGGACTCTGTGGATGCCAACCTCGAGATCTCCGCGCGGGACGCCAAGCGCTCGGTGAATGTCGATGGGTATGAGTCGGATAGCACCGACGATGGGGAGGGGGTTGTGCTGAGTCGGAGAAGCGGGGCGAATGAGATGGCCGATGAGGAGGAGGATATGTTCGCCCCTTCTGGGGCTGCCGGCAAGGACGGGGTGAAGGATGATGAGGGAGATGATGACGATGATGACGATGAACTACGAGGGGGAAGGAGGAAGGAGAAGGTGCTCGCGCTTGGGGACATTGAAGGGCAAGAGTTCGGCGAGGTGGGCGGGGACGACGACGATGAGGAGGACGAGGACGAGATCATCGACGAAGACGAAGCGGAGCGGCGGGCGAAGAAGGGGATGGGGTTCGAGCTCACCGGGTTCAACATGAAGGAGGAGATGGAGGAGGGCAAGTTTGTGGACGACGGGACGTTTGTGCGCACCCGCGACCCGCACGAGATGCACGATCGCTGGCTGGAGGGGACGAGCGAGCGGGAGATGAAGCGCGCGAGGAGGGCGCATGAGCGGCGCGAGCGGGAGGAGAGGGAAAGGGAGGAGAAGGAACAGGGGGAACAGCGCTCGAAGCCGAAGGAGGAGTACGAGCTCGAGCTCGTTCAGCTCATGAAGAAGGGCGAGTCGGTCATGGAGACGCTGCAGCGGCTGGGGGCAGAGGCGAAGCGGTCTGGCGCGCAGAAGCACAAGGCGAAGCGGAAACCTGCTGGCCCTGCTGCCGCAGCGATGGACGTTGATGCTCCCCCCCCTGCAAACGGGAACGGGCATACGAACGGGCACGCCGAGCCCACCGCAATCGAGCAAGTTACCGCGCTCGCGTCGGCGCTGATGGGCCTCGGCGACATGGACATCTACGAGGAGACATACGAGCAGCTGCTCCGCTCCGTGCGCCGTTCCGGCATCGTCTCGCCCGAATGGGTTCCTCCGTCACAAACCCCGCCGCGCGCGCCCTCGCCCCCACCCGACACGGTGCAATACGAGTACAGATGGGCGCCCGAGTACGTCGCGTCCGCCGGCGGGACCGCAGATGCCGGGGCGAGATTCGGGCCGTTTGGGAAGCGCGAGCTGGACGCCTGGCGCGCCGCGGGGTATTTCGGCGGATTTGACCTCTGCGAGAGGGTCCAGCTGCGAAGGGTCGGAGATTTGGACTGGGGTCGGTGGAACACCGTCTTCTCTTAACAACGACGACGACGATGATCTTCTTCTTCTTCTGAGCTTCCTGTATTCTGCACCTAATGCGGGGCCGAGGGCCCTTATCCGCTTCATGTACACCATCCTGCATGTTCCCACCCTCCCTCGCGATCCATCTGCATGCTATCGAGTCCATCCAGCACGCAGTGAATCCCCTGCCGCACGCCTCTATTTCGGCCCCCATTCCCGGAGCACGGCGCCACACGTAGACGCATTCCTTAGGGACGGGACCGGGACCGGGACCGATTTGCGATCTGCCGGTGTGCGGTTTTCGGTTTATCCGAGGCGTCTCCTTCTCCACATGCATGTCATATCACCGACATTTCACCCGGGAGAGTACCCTGGCCAGGGCAGGCAAGCTCAGGGTAGGCCTCTCCCGGTACGGTACAGTGAGTGTGCGGGTGCGGCCGCCTGCAAACCCTGGGCCTAGGGTGCGGCATCGGCATACTACCGAGGCTGGCCCACCCCACCGACCCACGCTGCCCGTGCACGGGCCGACCAGCCAGCCAGTACTGCTGGCCACTCGATGCTGGCTCGGCGCCCCCTCCCCCTCCTCCTCGTGCGCTTTGACCTCCTCTCCCACCGCCTGGTCCGCCTCACAACCCGCGCTCGAACGATGTCTCTCCTCCCACTCAGCAAGAGCATCCTCCTCCTGGGCGACTCCATCACCCAGCAGGGCACGCAGGCCGGCGGCTACTCCCAGCTCCTCTCGCGTGAGCACCACCGTTCTTGCCCGCCGGACCCCGCGCATCGCTTGTGTACTGACCGCCGGATTAGAAGCGTACATTCGGAAGCTCGATGTGGTCAACAGGGGGTATGGCGGTAAGTGGGGTGCTGGGTTGGATCATCCGGCGTAAGCTGACGCGAGGGAAGGGTACAATGCCAAGTTCTTGTACGAGATCGTGAAGCAGGTACGTCACCCGCTTAAGTGGACCACATCGTAACTGGTCGGCTGATGTAGATGTAGATGGTGGTGGAGAAGGGCACCAAGGGCCTGAGTGAGGTCGCCCTCGTGACACTGTTCATCGGTGCGCCCCCCGCCTTCGTCTGCATTTCAACCCGGGCATGACTTACGTCGCTCTGCAGGGGCCAACGACTCGACCGATGCGGTCCTGAACCCGCGGCAGCATGTATGTCTATGTCTCTCGCTACGGCGTCTGTAACTGAAAGCACTGCAATGCAGGTACCCATCCCGTTGTACAAAGAGAAGGTCAAGGCGATGCTCGACCTCTTCCCCGCCTCCGTGCCCAAGATCCTCATCACGCCCCCGCCGGGCCAGCCCGAGCGCTTCTCCCGGCTCATCGGCCAGACCACGCCAGACAGGACGAACAAGGTCACGAAGCAGTATGCGGCTGCGATCCTCGAGGTCGGGCTGGAGCTCGGCGTGCCCGTCGTGGACCTGTTCACAGAGTTCGAGAAGGTGCCCGAGGCGGAGTGGGATACGCTGTTCAGCGACGGGCTGCATTTGACGCCGGCTGGGTACCAGGTAAGAGGGCGTGAACTAATAAAGTGCCATTGCTAAACTCAGCCCTAGTTGCTGTACTCTGCTCTCCTTGCTCTCATCAAGACCAAGTATCCCGCGCTCGATCCCGACACAATGCCGATGGTGTTCCCAGAGTAAGTCTATAAATAGCTTTTCAGTGCACGCAATTTGACTGACTCATGCCTTTGTAGCTGGCAAAGCGGCATTGACCTCGACAACATCGAAGAGTCGCTCAGATATAAGGAGTAGGCCGCGCTGTTGTTGTAGCTGATGAAACCAGAAATCCACAAGTCTTCCATTGATCACGATCGTACTACAGACGCCTTCGGCAACGGGACGAACTCCGACGTTGCGAGTTCTTTGAGATGAACCCTTAGTTGCGCAGCAATTGAATAGGAATTGAATTTGAATACAGTACAGTACCAGTTGTCCGAGCCTGCTCCGGTGCCTCCACCGGGTTCCCCGCACCCTTCCCCGCAAATGTATGCAGGGCGAGGACTGAACGACGAGGGAACTCTTTATGATCTGCGTCCTCAAGACCTCATCTGAAGAAAGCGCATCAGTGGATGTCCCGCCCGGCGCGTGCAGTGGATGGGACTGAGCACTGGCAGCAGCCGGTGGTCGGGCGCTGATGTCGGTCATCATGACGGCTGATACGCCACCGACAATCCACTAAGACAGCGCTCCCTCGCATACATCAAGGTGTCTTAATCACCATGCTCGACTCAGAGGCTTCACAAGTTCGCCCTTTGCTTGCATTATCGTTCAACGGCCATGTTCTCTATGCTCGATGGTTTGACTGGCACCAAGACTCCTCGACCTCCCCAGCCGGGTGTCTGGGCGCCCATGCCGACGTTCTTCCTGCCAGATACAGAGGAGCTTGGTGAGCCCAGAATGTGTACAGTATTATTGAGGTATGTTCTGACGTGGAAGACAAACATTCCCACATTCAGGAGACACATGGTATCCATGGCCGAGAAGAAGATGGGCATCGTCGTCGGCGGGTCGATGGGCGAGGCGCACCACTGCACGCCGGCGGAGCGGATCCTGCTCGTGCAGGAAGCGCGCCAGGCGCTGGACGCCGCGGACATGACCGACGTTCCTATCCTCGCCGGCACTGGGATGGGCAGCACGAAGGCGACCATCGAGCTAACGCGGGAGGCTGTCAATGCCGGCGCGGACGCGGCACTCGTCATCGCGAGCGGGTACTATGCTGGTGCGATCGCTGGTGATAGGAAGGCGCTCAAGAAGTTTTGGATGGACGTGTGCGAGAAGAGTCCGATTCCAGTTATGATCTACAACTGTGAGTGGGACGTACTTCCCAGTTGCCGGCTCTGACATACCGGTTGCCAGATCCTGGAGCCTCTGGCGGCATCAACCTTGACTCGGACGTGATCGAGGAGATCGGCAGGGAGGCTCCGAACAGCTGCGGCGTGAAGTTGACTTGTGGCGACGTGGGCAAGCTGACCCGCATCTGCGCAACAGTCGCCGTTCCCTCCTTCGCTCAGCTCCACCCTCGCGACACGCAGACGCCGTTCCTCGTCCTCGGCGGATTCGCCGACTTCCTCGTGCCCTCGGTGTTCGCAAGAGGGCACGGCGCTATCATGGGCCTGGGCAACATCAGCCCTCGCGTCCTTGTCCGATGCTGGGAGCTCGCGCAGGAGGCGCTCAGAGATCCTACCGCCTTGGAGGCTGCGCAGCAACTGCAGGACCTTGCGGCTCGAGGGGACAGGACCATCGCTCTGGCCGGGATTAGCGGGACGAAAGAGCTGTTGAATCGGTTGTATGGTTACGGCGGCGCACCGAGGAGACCATTGTTGCCTCTCAGCGCAACCGAGGGCCAGGAGTTGTGGGATCACGAGAACGTCAGGGCGCTGCTAAACGTTGAGATGGAGCTTGAAGCAGAGGCGCAGAGGGTACATGAGAAACAGTAAGGTCCGTTCGTTGACCAGCATACGAACAGTGTATGTTGCCGTCATACATTTAGAGCATTTATAAAGCAGATCAAAGATCTACAGTAGTTATGGACATGTCTGCACAATGTCATCATCTATATATGAAGGGCGCAGAGGCCTCCGCCCCGTACTAATGTGGCTGAGTGAGTCTGTCGAAATATTCGGTCCGGCGAGTGCTCCGCGCTTCTAGCCCCTCCTGGCCTCAGCTCGGACCATAACTTGAGGAGCAATCCCCAAGCACCGTCCAGGCGCGCCAACAAGCGACTTCCCATGATCCTCAGCCCGAACATAGCTCTTCTTCCAACACGACGAGCGACGCGCGCCCCGAACTTCTGGGTGGTGCGCAGAGCACGGCTCCGACCGGGCGCTGTCATTCTGCCAGTATCTAGCTTCCAGAGCCTCGGACCCCTCCTCGGGCTACATGCTAATCCCGTTCCTCCACAGCCTCTGCCAACGGTGACTCGCTGCAGCACGAGGTAGCGAAGCACTCGAGTCTTCCGCCGGCGGGCCCGGATCACCCTAGCGCACAAGCTTGCCGACCCGCATCGCCCCCTGGAGCGCCGAAGTAACGGCCAAGGCTTCTCTATGCTCCCACGGGCTGCTGCCGGCGGGGGCGCCGCCATTCATCGAGCAGTGCATTCCCGCCGTTACCCTAACAATGGATTCTGTGCTTCTCGCGCTGATGTCATTCTCAACAGGGTACACCGCACCCTTGTCACGTAGACGGGGACTCGTCCCAACATGGGCCAGGGCAGCGATGAGCAGCCCGAGACTGCACGCGGTTGGCAGGTGCTGCACGCTGCCTTGGAAATGCAAGGGCGTAATCCAGTTCTCCACAGGCACTGCTTGTTACGAGAGTGGGCTATTTTGGGCTATCAACGGCGGTCAAGCATTACCTCTGGAACCTAGCAGCTGAGGTCGAGTTGTATATAAGCTGAGGGAGAGGCACGATGGCAGAGCATCACATCCTGCTAGCAACGTAGTAGCTCAACATCAGCTGAGATCCACGAGATGGCCGCACCCACATACTCCCAAGTTCAAGAGAAACCCCTCTACCAGCCGCCGCAGTACGCGCCCCCGCTCCCAATGGAACAGGGCCAGAAGAGCTACAATGAGCTGTACAACCATCAGGGCCCGATGCAGGAGCAGCAGAAGAGCATCTGGACGCACGAGGGCGAGTAGTGTCTAATGCAGCAACCTATGAGCATAGGGGAGCTAACTGCTCTTCCCAGCTGTTGCCGCCGCCGCCGGACTCGCTGCTATGAACGCGTGGGAAGCGCACGCGAAAGCCGGTGGCCAGGAACCCACACACGAAGTGATGAAGGAGACACTGGCAGCGATGGCCGCGGCAGAGGTCGACCGTCTCATCGAAACGAACGGGCTGACGTGGATTGACAAGGAACGGGCGCAGCACGACGCCATCGTGCAGGCACAGCACTACGCCGAGGAGAAGTACGGCACGTCGAGCACCGGGTGGGAGCACGCGCAGACGCATCCAGCGCCGAAGGAGTATGTCTGGCCGGGTAACTACGGGCCAGCGCCGTACTACCCCGCGTACGGAATGTGGAGGACGGGGTGGGCGAGGCCGGGCGGGTTTGGTGCTGGGTATGGCCCGCTCATGGGGTACGGCCCGCTCACGGATAGGCTGGGAATGGCCGTGGAGAGCTGGAGGTACGGGGGCCCGCTCGGAATGAGGCTCTTGAATAGCGGGGTTGTCGGCCTCATTGGAGGTAGGCGCCCAGGCGAGCCCGTTCCTCCGCTGTTTTAAATGCTGCGCCCTTATGGTACGAGCTCCAGACCGATGTACCAGTAGGATCTCTCTTAAATGTCGAGTTCAAGAAGAATCAAATTTGTTCAAATCGGATAAAATTGACTCATGCTGGTGGTGGGTACACACGTTCAACCCTCCTTCATAGGATCGGCGATGCGTGGGGATCCGTGTCTAGGCAGGAACAGCGACAGCTGGAACATCGATTGGCTTTTCGTGGATCTGGTCGATCGGCTTCTCCGGTACACCCCACGCAAAGGGCCCGTCGTCGAACACGGTCGTGCGGCGCATGTCGCGCACCTCCATCTGATCGCTGAATGGCGTCGCGGTGTGCATCGTCTGTCTGTTATCTGTATATATTTGTCAGCCTTGTTGACAGCGACGTTACAAAGGAGCCCACCCCAGATCACGAGATCGCCAGGCTGGTGCCACTGCAAAGAGAGGGTGTATTTAGGCTGCGTGCAGTAGTTGATCAGGTCCCAGATCAGCTTTTGGCTATCTTCCTTAGACCAGCCAACGACGTATTCGGCGTGGGCCGCGATGAACAGTGTCTGTGGACGATCAATAAGGGAAGATCTCATATGCAGCAGGCGAGCTGCTTACCTCACCGCCATCAGGAGCGGTCTGGACCAGCTTGTGCCTCGCAGGCGGCTTTGCAGCGAGCTCGTACTCCGTCGGAGCCTGATACTCATCTGGGGCTGCAACACGGCGAGAGTGCCACAGGCTGGAACAAATCATCAGCACATCGAACAACTGGCACAGTAGGATGACGTACTTGTGTTCCAGAACAAGCGGGCGCAGCTCCGCTTTCTTCTCTTCCGGCATGTCACGGAATGCGTGGCGTACATCGGCAAAGTTGGTGTTCCCACCCTCCTTAGGCACAGCATGCGCCAGAAGAGCGCTGAACTTGGAACGATGTTGGTTGAACGACGAGTCGGTATGCCAGAGCGCGTTTCCTTTGTTGTACCACCAGCGGCGCGTCCCCTTCTGGACGATGTTGCCATTGATGTCCGTATTGCCGGCGTCGAACAGCTCGGTATAGGCAAAACGCAGGACCGTCTTGGGCCCGCTGAACTTCGGCACGTGCTCCAGCTCTCCGAGCTGACGAGAGAACTCGACGTGACGCTTGTCATCAAGAGCAGTGTTGCGGTAGACCGTAACACCGAAACGCTCCTGCGCAGCGATAACATCCTTGATTTGTTCGTCAGAGACGGGCTTGCTGAAGTCGATGCCGGTGACCCTATACCAAAGAATGAAGTCCAATATCTGATAGAGCAGCTAGACACGTACTCAGCGGCAAAGGTAGGGTGCAGGGGTGTGCAAGTGAGGGAACCAATCTTGACGGGCTCCATCCTGGCGTCGGTGCTGGCAGTCATAATTGCAATAATCGACAAGGGCCGTTGTTGTCAAGGTTCAGGGAGCAACATTCAATTTTCACCTTACCCCGCGTTCTTATAATGGACGAAGTAAGGCCGCAGCACACATCCACCACGGTCACATTGCCCCCACCACTGGTTGGACAGGTCGGCCGGCAAAACGTTTCTCCCGTTCGGACCGTCCCTGGGCGAGGGTTCAGACAAGCGTGGAGTGCGGCATGCTTATTGATCGCTTGAACAGATGGTCCGCTGATATTCATAAACTAGCTCCAATCGGTATGGAAGCTGTTGTCGCGTCTTGCGCAGGCATAATGAAGTTCAATGAGATGATGGTGGTAAACGTGAGAGCCCAGAGATAGCACTGCGATTGGAACAGCTTCCGTTGCAAGGTTGCACGTGATTTTCAATTCCACCCCTTCATCGATCGCGCGAGGGCGTACTTTCTCCAGTTCTGCTGACTTTCAATCAACGTCCTCTCTGAACGTCGGTTATCTTGGCTTGATTACTGCAAGCTGTATTCTGCCTGAGCTTTCAACCCCTCCTATGGACACACAGTGTAACTGGCGGTCTCTCGGCGGTGCCAAACTCGAGTTACTCCTCAGCCGGCATTACATGCACGTATTACTAAACGTGGGACAACGCGACCTTTTCGCCCACCTATCGCCAACTGTCCAGTAATCTTTGAATGAAAGAGTACCCTGCATTTCCAGTTTGCTCCCATATCCCACCGTGCACAAGGGCTTCCGTACGGATCGGCGTCAACAGCACCAACGACAAGGCGACCCATGCATAACCCACCGCTCTCATCCACGATGACCCTTTCAGCCCCAGTCCCCGTCCAACCACAATAACCATGTCCTCGCAGGTTACAAGGACCGCTTGCAGAAGGAAGAAGTGGATGCTGCCTATTGCCGCACGAGTGTTCCGGAGGAAAGCGAACGCGCCGACGAAGTGTACGAAACCGGAGAGGAAGAAAGCAAAGTAGAGCTCTGCATAGCTCGTCAATCGGGAACCATGTGATAAACCAAGCAGGTTCTGAGTGAAGAATCTTCCGTGGGATGTCAAGAACTGTGAAGAGCTTCAGCTATCGTGCACACCACAGACTCGGCGCTGAACACGTACCCTGCGCCACAGCTGATGCCAAGCGCGGCTATTCTGGTCTCAGTATCGCAATATCCTTTACGATTGATAATGGACTCTTACCCCCAGAACCTCCTGACAGTGTAACCCTCCGCAATATCAAACATTTTAGGCCAATCTTCCGGTCGGTACAATCCGACACCGACAGTGATCGCTGCAATGACCGCATGCGGAACGACCATACTACCCGCTATATTCGTCCATCCGGCGAGAACGTAGACGGCTTGCCATGTCGGACCATCCTGGAAGAGCGAACCTTGGATGTGACAGACGTTACGATATCGGAAGATGGTCCTGGTCAGGTCGATCAAGAGCCACGCCGCTGTACCCCTTGCCACCTGCCGGACGATAAAATGTGCTCGGCTCTCCGTCGATGTGAGTCTTGACGATTTGGACCCTCGTACGTCGAAGTTCCATCCAATGCCTCGAGAGTTAACTGTCAGTTTGAGGGCTAGCAAGATCTTCTTCCAACCCAGCGGCTGTTGCTGTATGTAGCCCGCTTGTCTATGCCAAACGTCGGTCTTCGGGTTGTGCAGGATCAGCAAGTCGGAAGCAAGAAGCAAGCCATTCATGAAGGTATGTGCGTCATACATGGCCGTGAGACGACTTGGTGAAGGCGAACAGATGATGTCATATCCGGCGATGGCAGCGAGAGCGGCAACGAGCGATAGGCGCAGTCGAATCGAATCGAGGAAGAGCCCGAACGCGAAAAGCAGATTGAACACAAGCTTCAGCAACATTTTCTGCGAGGTGAGTGAAGGTTTGTTACTCAGATGCTCTTGAGAGATATCTCGAGGACCAAAGAGCAACACAGGACTTTATTCTGTGCACCGCAGGCTCCCTCCCGATCCCGACCCCTTGACAACCCAGCTTGAGCCCACATCGGCGGAGAACACTCGTATCCACAGGATTGTTCTCCAATCGAATTGGAGAGAAAATGTAGGATCATGGAAGGTATGGTCAACGAGGCTCAACAAAGGAAGTGGAGACAGCCGAAGGAAGGACTCTGCACGAGATGAGCGATTGTGTCCGTCGGACGCGAAAATCACAGCGAAGCATATCGGCCCCGTGTTTGGCTTCTCATACGGAGCCATCATGCCTCTTGATGCATGCAATGTGGGCGAGCAGCTCTCCGTTTTGGGTCGAAACTGAATCATTACAAAGGTTTCCGGTCGTAGTGGACATGAACGAATATACAAGACGACTAATACGCACGCTCCCGGACCTACCAAAAGCTCCAACTACATCGATGATAACTTCGTTCTGGTGGGGGCGCGGGAACCGAGGCGCTCGACTAATCCTTGCACGAAACGCAGCTGGGGTTGATCGGCTTGATCCCACAAACCGGCCCTCGCCAACGACTCCGATCGAACGGGATTGGAGAAGGCCAACCACGCCACCACCCATGCATATCCGATAAATCGTGTCCAAATCGAATCCTTCAGGCCTGCTCGCTTGCCCAGTTGGATGACATAATCTTCGCAAGTAATGCATACGGCTTGCAACACAAAGAACACGAGGCTTTCCATCGCGCCCGAGAAGGTTCCGAGAAACGCGTATCCACCGGAGGCGTGTACGATCCCGGAGATAAAGAACACGATGAACAGCTCGACATATGTTGTCAATCGCTGTCCTCGAGCGAAACCCATGACGTCTTGAGCCAAGTACTTCGCATGTGTTGTCAGGAACTAATCGAACGCATATCAGTTCACGATTTGTGGCCGCCGGTATTCCTCCGATACTCACCCGACGATGAAGCTGGTGCCAAGTGCGTCTGTTTCGATGTCAGCTTTCACTTCTCGCATGAAAACTGCGGATCTTCTTACCCCCAGAACTTCCGGACGGTATACCCATCTCGCACTCGCCCAAACATATCCGGCCAATCCTCGGGCCCGTACATGAAGAGGGGGACGGTTACGACAGCGGCAAGTGAATGCATGAGAAGCATAGCGCCCGCCATATTGATCCACTCGGTGAGGTTATAGACTACCCGCCACGCCACGCCGTCCTGGAACACTGAGCCGCCGATATGGCATGCTGGTCGATTTCGGTAAAGGGTTTGGGCAAGGTCCATCACCAACAGACAGGACGCGATCCCAACGAGATGGCGAAGGGCGAAGCGGAGTCTACTCTCCTTCTTCCCTGCTGAGGTCCAGAGATGCTTGGCTTCGAAGTTCCAGCCGATGCCACGGAAGTTGTTCGACAGGTCAAATGCCCATTTGATCTTCGTCCAGCTGAGGCCGTCTAGCTTGAACACCTTTCCGTCTTTGTTCCAAAAGTCGGTGGCTGGATCATGCAGGACGAGAAAATCGGAGGCGAGCAGCGCCGTAGTGACGAGGGTGTGAGCGTTATACATGCCTTCTCGCGGCGATGGCGGCGGGACGAAGACGATGACGTATGTCACGGAGGCGAAGATGGTGGCGACCAACAGACGGCGAAGGGCTGTTGAGGACGAGCACAAACCGCCCGCGCATAGTATACTCGGCAAGAGGAGGTTGACCAGGGGCTGTAGTGGTGAAGGCATGTTCGACGGGGAGGGCGAGTCTGCTCCTCGCAAGCATCGAGCTGACCACATATCATGGACTGGCGGTGCTCCATGGAGTCACTTGGCTTGTGCCTTGTGCCTAGCCCTTTCGAGTCAACCAGGTGGCTTTGCACATGATGCCCTTCCCGAATAGTCGATATCCAAAAGTTTCATGCTGGCTGCATGAGCAAAGAAGCACTGGAGGCGACGCCTCGCGGCTACTACCCGCTGTCCGTGAGTGATCTGCCTCGGAGTAGATGGCTGCTTGCGTAACGCACGAGTACACCATTGACAAATCGCCAATCAGACATACCCAACGTCGAGGCGCTCTTGTGCGGATTAGTACAAGAAGCAAGTCTTAGTCTGCCATACATGGGTATGGGAGGCAGGTGGACCCAGGGTTTTCACTCCCGGGCTTCGTCGGTACCGCGAGATCGTCATAGGGACCGAAGAAACAGGAGGCCAACGAACTTTCCCGCGCTTCCGCCACGTATAGAACGCCTCGGTGGAAGGCCTTTTCTCTTTCCCGTGCACCTCGTTTATCGTCTCCCCACAGCGCCATTGACGTCGTTAATCATGAAGATAAGAATGCAGCGGAGAAATTATATCGATTTACATCTATCTTTCCTCCGAAAGTAGAATCCCGTGTACGCCACTGTGAACAACGCTGGAGTAACCCGAGCACCAGCGGATTCCGGGGCCCACGGCGGCCGTTCACGGATCGTACACATTCTTCACGGCGAACATGCCACTGCCGGGCTGGATCGGCACCGCCTTCTCGCCATATATCGGCTTGACGGTGAACATGGACGTCGGTACGGGTATCTCGAAACCTTTGTCGCCGTCCGAGTGCACAACTCGTGTGCCTTGTTCGGGGGCCGGGCCAGGCACAGGGGCGCCAGCGACCCTTGGCGCAGCGGGCGCAGGGGGGGCGGCGCCCGCGTGCTTCTCCTTTTTTGGTGCAGCAGCGCCATGGGCCTTCGGGTCGGTTCCGGCGGGGGGTGTCCCCTTCGGCTGCTTCTTCGCCTTTGCAGGCTTCTCCTCCACTGCCGCCGGCTGCTCCGCCTTGCTGGCCACGCCCGCCGCCTTCCCGTCCGGGATCCTGATGAATTCGAGCGTCTCCTGGCCTTTCGCCCCTTGCAGAGAGTCGAGGATATAGTACCCCTTCCGCTCGAACTGGATGATGTCGCCCTGGGCGAGGTCGAGTACGTTCGCGTCGGACCATGCGGCGACCTTGAACTCCGTCACGGGCGTGACAAAATCCTCCACCTTGTCCTCCTCCTCGAGCTTCTTCTTCGTGATGAGATAATCGTAGTCCTTGAGCACGACGTTGACGAGCGGGTGGGCGGGGGTGGGGCAGGCGAGCCACGTGACCTTCTTCTTCGTCTTCTTGAAGTCGCCTGCGAGGTGCAACTCCATCGCGATATGCGTGATGACGCCGTTCGCGTCCTTCTCCTTTGAGCGGACGAACGCGTTGCCCCAGTCCATGAGTGTGATCTGCGCTTGATCAGTATATACGCCAACGACGACAATGACGTGCCGTGCCCACCTCCTCATTATCATCAAAGCTGACCGCGTCCTCCTGCTCGACATACACCTCCCCGCTATACACCGTCTTCTTCTCGCCCACCTCGGGATTCTTCTTGTGCCTCGGCACACTCTTGACCTCGACCCCGCTCACACCCGCAAGTGTGACCTTTACCGCGTTCTCCTTGAGGACGGCCCAGAAGCGCGGCGCGACGGGGTCGATGACCTTCTTGTTGAGCGCCCAGATGGTGTCCCACTCCAGGAGGAGCTGGGACTGGCTCGGCCCCTGGGCGAGGATGAACTGCTTAAGCCCCTCGACGGTGAGGCCGCGGCGGCGGATGCCGCGCACGGTGGGGAAGCGGGGGTCGTCCCAGCCGCCCACAAGGCCCTCGTTGACGAACCAGTGGAGCTTGCGCTTGCTGAGCAGCGTGTAGATGAAAGCGATGCGGGAGAAGTCCCACACGTGCACGTCGCGCAGGCCGAGCGCGGCGAGGAACCAGTGGTACTGCGGGTTCCGGTCGCGGTACTCGTTCGTGCGCAGCGCGTGCGTGACACCCTCGAGCGAGTCGACGATCGGGCACGCAAAGTCGTAGGTGGGGTACACCTTCCACGCGCTCCCCGTCCGGTGGTGCGGCGTCATGTTGCAGCGGTAGATGACCGGGTCGCGCAGCGCGCCGTTCACGTCGTCGTAGGAAATCTTGGCGCGGATGCACCAGCGCTGGCCCTCAGCAGTGCCAGCCTTCATCTCCTCGAACCGCGCGAGCGTCTGGGCGGGGGTCATGTCCCTGCGCTTGGAAGGCAAGCGCTCGGTACGCTCGGCCCGCATCTGCTCCTGTTCCGTATCGTCCGCGAATGCCTTGCCGCGCTTGATCAGTTCCACGCAGAGCTCGTAGAGCTTGTCGAACCAGTCGCTCGTGTGCGTCACCTGGTCCGCGTGCACACCAAGCAACGCAAGGTCCTCGAGGATGCTCTCCTCAAACTCGCTCTTCTCCTTGCTCGGGTTCGTATCGTCAAAGCGCACGATCATCTTGCCTTTGTACATCTGGGCGAAGTACTGGTTCAGCATGGCGGCCTTCGCGTGGCCGATGTGCAGGTAGCCGGACGGCTCGGGTGGGAACCGCGTGACGACCTTGCCCTCCTCGGCGCCGGGCAGGCCGAGTGCGAAGGAGGAGGCAGCCGCGGCCTTCTTGGCGGACTTGTTCTTGCTCGACCTGGCCTCGAGGAGCGCCGCGAGCGCAGTTTGAACAGGCTCGAGCGCATCGAGGTGTGCCGCCCAGCGCGCGAGGTGCACGTGCACCCCGCGCTTCAGGATCCCCGCAACGACGTTGTTCCCCTTCAAGGCGCCCCAGAGCGCCCAGTCCGCCACGGTTGGGCTGTGCCCAGAGAGGTAGGTGCGCAGCGCCAGGTGGTCGTCCAGCCCGTCCAGGGCGCCGGTGACTTCTGCGAAGGCGGTGAGGGAGGCGAGCTGCGCTGCTTGCTGGAGGTACGGCTCGACCTGCATCTGGTTAGCCTTGCCCCGGCTACCACTGGCAGTGAGGACGAACCTGACTCCGCTCGCCCCAGGAATGCGTGGCATCCGCAAGCGCCTTGAGGACCTCCTCGCTGCCCTTGGCCGACTTGCCCGCGCCGGCGAGCTCGAGCGCCCGGCCGTCCTCGTCAAAGACGTAGGGCACGGCGGCGTACGCTGCAAGCCCGAGGGGCCCGTAGGGGAAGGGTGTGTCCTTGCTGTTGAAGTATAATGTTGATGTTGTCATGTTGGTGGTGGGAGGAGGAGTAGTGTTGGGGATACCGATGTCCCTTTTCTGTGGTCTGTAGACCCGGAATGCCCGTTGTCCAAGTCAGGCTCGCATGCTCCGTCCCTCAAACCCGCTTGGGACCACGTGGTAGTTAGTCCGGTGGGTGGCTGTGCCCTCAACCCCGCGCCACCCGGCTGGCGACATGGTCATCAGCCCGACCGTGGCTGCTCACCGTCGCGCGCTGGGGACACAGCGGCCGCCATCCCCAGCCGTCGTACAGTCCCAGCGAGAGCGCTACCCGCCCCGCCCTCTGGCCGAAGCAGCTCCCTCCAAAGTCACGGGACCGCCATGGCCCCGGACCAGCACCCGCTCCCCGCACGCTCAAGCTCAAGCTCAAGCGCCAGGCGGGCCATCCTGATCCTCCCCCTCCCGACCCTCGCCGCCCTCGCCCACCCGGCCGCCCTGCTGCCCCCGCTCGCAGAGGTCTCCCGCCGCCCCCTCTCCAGCCTGCTCGTCATCCTCCTCTCCCCGCTCTTCGCCCCCTTCCCCAGCGGCCTCCATGTCCGCCAGCACTGGCCCGCCCTCCAGCGCCTCCTCGCCGTCGTCTACGTCGAGGCGACGCGGGAGGCGCTGCTCGCGGGCGACTGGGAGCGCGAGGTCGAGGTGCTGCTCGAGCCGGACCTGGGGGGAGGGCTCGAGCAGAGAGTGGGCGCGGGGTGGGACGTGCTCTTTACCTCTGAAGGCGGTCAGTGCTTCCGGGTTCTCCCCTCCCGGCGCGCCCGTGCTGACTCCCAGCCTGCAGCGGCGCTCACCCTCCCCGAGGGGTCCCCCCTCGCCTCCCTCCCGCGAGAAACCGTCCCTCGGCCCACCCTATCCGCCCCACCCCCAACCCCGCCTTCCCCAGCCCCAGCCCCACCCCCCCTCCCCTCGCAGCACAGCACCACCGCCCTCGGGGGAACATTCGACCACCTGCACTCAGGCCACCGGATCCTCCTCTCCTCCGCGCTCCTGCTCACCTCGCACAAGCTCATAGTCGGCCTGACCGCGCCGCCCCTGCTGAAGAGCAAGCGGCATGCGGCGCTCGTGCAGGGGCTGGAGGAGCGCGCGCGCGCTGTACGGGCGTTCTGTGCCAGGTTCAGCGCGGCGGTCACAGTGGACGTGGTCGAGATTAGTGATGTCGCCGGGCCGACCGCGTGGGACGGGGCGATCGACGCGCTCATCGTGAGCCGGGAGACCGTCTCGGGCGCGGAAGCGAGTGCGTACCCCTCCCCCCCCCCTGTTGCAGAGCTGCCTGACACGGACGGTACGGTGCGCAGTCGCCAAGATCAGGGAGGCGAACGGCCTGCCCCCGCTCGAGGTGTACGTGATCGACGTCATCTCCGCCGACGACGCGTCGCTGCCGCACGAGGACGCCGAGCGGCTCAAGGACGCCAAGATCAGCAGCACTGCCATCCGCGGGTGGATTGCCGAGCGGGAGAAGGAGCGGCGGGCGAGGGAGGCGCCCGCTGAGGAGACTCCGGTCTGAGTGAGCCGGCCGGATGTGGACGGAGGTGAGAGACAGCCGGGGTGATTGATGGGTAAGGCAAGTACAGCTTAAGAGTGTGTGTATGCATACAGGAGCGCACAATGTATTATTGCTACAGTACAGCCAGATGCCTGCCGATGCCGATGCCGATGCCGATGCCGATGTCGATGCCAGGGAGCCTAAACACCAATCCCATCCATCCACCGCTCGATCCCCATAACAGCCTCCTGGCCCGTCAGCTCCCCAACCTCGAGCACCTGCACCCACCCTTCCCCTTCCCCCTGACCCTGACACTGATGGGCATGAGCTTTCAGCAGCCTGCTCCCTGCCCGCTGCCGGTCCATCCCAAGTGGCCCGGGGGTGTCGACGATCAGGATGGGGAAGGTCGGCTCGAAGCTGAAGTCGAACCTCTCCAGCTCCGGCTCCGGCTCCGGCTCCAGCTCCAGCTCCCCCTGGCCCTGACCCTGCGCGGTGAGCCCCCCACTCCCAGACCCCGTGTCCTCCTCGACCGGCGGGGCAAGCAGCACCAGCCCGCGCGCGGGGTAGTCCTCCACGTACGCCTGGGCGATCGCGCAGCCCTTCGAGCGGGAGAGGAGGATGGGCGGCCAGGGGATGGCCGCGAGGCGGAGTTGGGCGGAGAGCGCGTGGGTGTACGCGCGCAGGGATGAGGAGGCTGCGCGGGACGGGGCTGGGCCGGGGCCGGGGCTGGGGCCGGGGGAAGGCGAGGGAGGGGCGAGGTCGATCGAGAGGGTTGTGTACCCGCGCGAGGCGTAGACCGCTGCGAGCTTGTCCATCCTGTTCTTGTGATCAGCACGCCGGTGCTGCACCCGAGATCCCCTGGGAAGGAGGGGGAGACGTACCCGTCCGCAGACGCGTCCTCCCACTGCCTTGCGCTGAGGAACACGAGCGGGGTCGGGACCTCCCTGGGCGCCGTCGGGCTCGCCTCGCGCAGGAGGAACGTGGTGGGGTCCCCCTGGGCGGGGGCGTGTATGCGGGCTGAGGTGGCGAGGTTGGGGTGTGAGAAGAGGCCGAGGGCGAGCCGCGCCTGCGTGTGCGCTGTGCGCAGGAGCGGGTGGGCGAACATGGGTGCTGCTGGCTGAGCCGTACAGCTGTGTGGGCTGCCTGCGCCTGCCTGCGCTGGGCGATGAGGAGCGGCGAGTGCACACGCTCGGAAAGGGCAGCCGCCCACCCGCGCCGATCGCCGATCGCCGGGAACGCGCTTCGGCCCAGGTCCCTGCTCGCTTCCGGGTCGGCCGGGATTCCCCCAACCGGCCACCCGGCCTGCGCCCCTTCGAACATCGCTATGTATGCTGCTGCACAGGGGGTCCGCAGTAGGGACGGTCGGAGTCGCGCATATAAATAGCCTAGCGTGCCAGCGTCTTCCCTCTCCACCACTCACTCACTCACCAGTCTCAACACTCCTGTACTCGGATGGAGAACATCCTCTCCTCCTTCCTCGGCGGCGGAAACTCCCAGGGCGGCGGCGGCGGCCTCGGCGCGATGGCGAGCATGTTCGGCGGCTCGGGCGGGCAGGGCGGACAGGGCGGGCTGTACAACATGCAGCAGGCCGAGCAGCACTACAACAACATGTACGGCTACCAGGGGTACGTGCAGCCGCAGCACCAGGCCAGCTGGACGCACGAGGGTGAGCCCCTTCTGCGCGCATATACCTAGGCCACAGGCTGACGCAGTTCGCGCCGTCTCTAGCCGTCGCCGCCGCCGCCGGGTTCGCAGCGATGAAGGCGTACGAGTCGCACCTGCGTGCGACGGGCCAGCAGCCGACGCACGAGACGATGAAGGAGATCCTGGCCGCGATCGCCGCGGCCGAGGTGGATCGCTTAGCCGAGACCAAAGGGCTGGACTTTATCGACCGCGAGCGGGCGAAGCACCAGGCCGTCGCCCAGGCGCACGCGTTCGCGCAGGAGCGGTATGCGGGCGGGACGGGGTACGAGTACGCACAGCAGTGGCAGGGCCCTGCGCAGCAGTACGACTTCAATGGCGGCGGGTACGGGCAGTACCAGGGGGTGTATGGACAGTTCCAGCAGGGGCCGTGGGGTCAGCAGGGGGGGTATGGGGGCCCGCAGGGAGGGTACGGCGGGCAGCAGGGAGGGTACGGCGGGCAGCAGGGGTACGGACCGCCCGGAGGGGGTTACGGCGGACAGCAGGGGTACGGCCCGCAGGGCGGGTATGGGCCCCCTGGCGGTGGGTACGGGCAGCCGGGGTATGGCCCGCCCGGCGGCGGGTACGGGCCTGGAGGAGGAGAGTACGAGGGCGAGCGCCGCGAGCACCATCATCATCATCATCGCGAGGACTGGTGAGCGGGCTTGGGCCGGGAGCTGCTGGTGGGCGCTTGAAGGTGTACGAAGAACCTGCGAGGGCGCTGGACGTTGTCGTAGGGGCGTGACTGACTGGTGTGTGATAAACATACGATGTGCTCGGGAAGATGAATGCAGATGTACTTGAAAATCTGTCGGGTATGGCCTCTCGAGCCTGGCACCAGCCGCAGTAGAGCTCACTTCCGCGCATATACGACGGTGCGCTCACGGGGAACGAGCTCTTCCGATGGAGAAGGCATCGTGGGAAAATACAGGAGCGTAGGTCGGATAGTGACATTACAATGGCTGATGGTATGAACATGATGTAGTGATATCAACACGTGGAGATGCAAACAAGAAACTGTGGAAGTATTCATGATACCGGCACGCAAAGACCGGTGATGAGACACTGCTTGACCCAGCCGGGTCCGACCATTCTCACCTTTTTAGCCTTCGGAAGGCTGATCTTCATCTCGACCTCGTCAGGCCAGTACAAGAAGTCGTATGAATCCAAATCCTCGTCCAGGCTGAACGCAGGCGTCGTCTCGACGTGCTCAGCTCCCATAGCCCAGAAAACCTCGACAAGGCGACCTTTGAAGAACCCGTCTTTCTTCGACAGGATGAGCAAGATACGCTTGCTGCGCAACGGCCGGCGGATAAAGTTGCTGGCCATGATGTCGTCCAGCAGAGGATGGCCATCTGCATTATCCTGGCCCCAAAGCTGGTCAACCTTCTGGGAGCAGTCGGAGCCAAGGTAGTCGGACCGTCCTGCTGCGAGCAAATACGGAGCCCACTCTTCAAGGGCTGTCTTTTGATCGAGTACGTCGGATATGAACTTGGATCCAAGACAAGGAACTCCGAGGGCGAGCGCCATCAGGTACTTCGGCGTAGTCGACACCTCGCGAGCGATGCACCAGACCGCCGTCAATCCTCGCTCGGCCCCTTTCCACGTGATTCGTTGCGCGTCGACGTTGAAGAAATCGCCAAATTCCTCTGACACTTCACCGGAAGCGAGCTGTATGCGCTGCACGAGGTCTTGCTTGGACTTGTCTTCTTTCGAGGTGACGATGAACGCGTGACCCTCCAACACAGCCGAGGTCGGGCGAATACGATGACGCTGTGATGGAGGAGCCAAAGGAGAGTCAGACGCCGAGCCGGCACCGGGGCCGGCAGTGCCAGCCCTCTTCCTCCTGTCCTCCGGTTCCTTCTTAACAACCACCTGCGGGGTGACTTGCTCGCTCGTCAACTTCCGGTCGTCCCACTCGGTGACCGCGTTCTTCGGCACCCTCAGGTAGCGCACGGTGACCTTCTCGGTACTCTGGGACCCTTCATCGAACCTGACTCTAACGAGAGTCTCCAGCTGCACAGTACTGAACGCGCCTTCCATGATACGCGCTTCGCGCCATTGACGCCCCTTTTGGATTGCAATCGTGTCGCCTTCTTTAAGGACGGCCGCGCGAAGCGAGTCAACCGGGACGCACGAAATGGACTCGTCGTCAAAGAGCACGTTGAACTGGCCCGCTTGTCGGCCCGCTGAGACTTGCGCGGTGACAGTAGCAGGGTAGTAGCACTTGTCCTTGGACCAGAGCGCGAAGACGCGGGAGAAGGGTGCACCAGCCCTGATCGCAGGCGAAGGAGTAGGCTCTTCGTCGGCGGCAACCTCGAGCACCACCTCGCTGTCCGGAAGCGTCGCAGGCGGAGGCGCAGATTCTTGAGGCGCTTCAGGCTCCTCCGCGATGACTTCCGGCGCTTTGCCCTTCCCCTTCCCTTTCGAAGCGGCCGCCTTCGCAGGCTTCTTCACGGCCGCCGTCCTTCGTGGCTTGGAGGTGGACTCGGACTCGGCCGCGGCATCCGGCTGGTTGTGCGCCCGTTCCCTTGTTGCACCTTTTGAAGCGACGCTCCCACGATCGGACGGCTCCACTTCGGGGTTCGTGGTCCCTCGCTTCGGACGTTTGGACACGACGGACTCCGCATCAGACTGCGCTTTCTCGGCCTTCCGTTTCCCTCTCGAGACAGGCTTCGACGGCCCGGCCTCTTGCAGGACCACCGCGCCCGCCTCCCCCACCTCCTCAGCCACATCCCCGCTCTTACGCTTCTTCCTCGCAGAATACACCTTCCTCGCCTCCCTGGCCTTGTTAGGTGTCCGAGGCTCCCCTTCCGGGCCCTTCTGGCGCTTTGCCACCCCTTCTTCTTCTTGCTCATCTTGCTCCTCTGTGGGTGGGCGAGCGCGCTTGCCCCTGCTCCTGGGCGGCGTCACAGGCATCACATGCTGGCTGGGGGAAGCGACCTCCTGCGTCCCCTGCACCCCCTCCTCCTCCTCGGCAACGGGGATATGTGGCAGCCCGATCTCCTTCGCCGGCCGTCCCACCTCAGCCGCCCTCCTCGCCTGGCTCTCGCTCGGCAGGCCACTCGACCTACTCCCCTTAGACGTGCGCGTCTCCCTTGTCCCGCGGGACTGAGTGGACCGCTCAACCCGTCTGGAGGAGCTACCAGGTTCGGCCCTCGCGCTCTCCACCTCCATCTCCGCCTCCATCTCTGCATCCTCCTCCTGCTCAGGCTCCTCAACAAGCGGCGCCGAGCTGCTCCCCTCCACGAGCAGCTGCCCGCTCCCCACCGCTCCCCCAAACCCTCCCCTCGCCCCAGTCGCAGTCGTCCCCGTGCGCGGCCCTTCAGCGTTCGCACTGTCCTCAGCATGCAGGCTGTCCGTGTCCAGAGCGGGGAAGATGTTCGCGAACGAGCGGCGGACGAGGGAGGAGGCGGTGGTAGAGGGCTGGGTGGGAAGGGTGTGCGGGCCGGATGGGTCGTGCTCGGCTGACGAGGGCTCGGGTGGGCTTGGGGTCGGAGTGCGCGGGTGGGGCAGTGGCTTGGATGCTCCAGCAGAGGAGAGCGGTTTCTTCCCCCTCCTGCTGTCCGGCACCCCTTCCACCTCCTCCTCAGCCCCCTTCTTCCCCTTCTTCCCCCTGCCCCTGCCCCGCCCTTTCCCCTCCGGCGCCTCCCGCTCCTTCCTCCCCGTCTCGTCCATGTACCGTGTCCTAGGGCTCAGCGCACCAAAGCTGCTCTCCCGGCTGGGCGGCACGGGGCTGGGCGCGCGCTCCCCCTTGCGCGGGAGGAACCTGTGTTCTCGCGCAGCTGCCGCAGCGGTAGCGGGGGACTGGATGGCAGGTGGGGAAGGGGGAGCGGGGCGGCGCTTCGGCGGGGTGCCGAGCTCCGCGCTCTCCTCGAGCTCTGGACCGGCGGGAGGGGTTTCGGGCACTTCGTCCTTGACGCTTGAGGGCGTGCGGGCGCGCATGTGCCCCGCGGACTCCTCCTCGGCGGGCGTGTCGACCTCCCTGATCGTGAAGAGTTGTGGACTGCGGGGCTTGGAGGCCGATGCGGTCGAGTGCGCCTCGCTCACGGGGGTGAGGATGCCCGAGGCGGCGGAGGGCGCGACGGCCGTGTTGGTGTTGGTGGTCCTCGTGCTGGGCGGCGGCGTCTTCTGCAGCACTGGCACTGGGTCCGAGTGATGCAGGCCGGAGAAGGTAAACGGAGGGGGGACGACGTACGCGTCCGTGTCTGCGTCCTCTTCCTGGCTGGTCTCGAACGGCGGGAGGAGAGCCGCGTCGGGCTGGTGAGGGTGCATATAAGTGTCACGTCCGCCGCGGGGCAGGGCATGCGGTGCTATCGCCCCTATCGGGGCGTTGTCGCCGCTTTTGATGTTGCGGACGATGTGTGCGCCAGCGAGGAGGCGCTCTGACTGTGCCGCCTCGTTGTCCCCAACAATCGCATGGTCCGCGTGCGCACCGGCCCCTATCCCATCGCGGTGCAGTTCATCCGTGCTCCCGGGGGGGAGCGACTCCACATTCGTCTCCAACGTCCACCCCGCCCCGGCCGTGAGCGCGGTGGTCCCCCCGCTGGCGAAGGACCCGCCGGACTCTGAGGAGGTGTAGTCGATGTGTGCGCCCCTGCGCGGGTGGGGGATGGAGAGGGCGCTGTTGGTGCTCCCTGTGGTGCCGGTGGAGTAGCTGTGGGTCGCTGCCGAGCTGGAGCCGGTGTTGGGGTTGCTGTGCGAGGCGGAGGAGAGATGGGAGGGCGCGGTCGAGTCGTCGAACTCGTGGGGCAGGTACAGCGGCTGGGTGCTCACGTCCCCCACCGCGTCGCGTGCGGGCGGCGTCGGCGCGGGAGCGGGAGCCGGAGCGGGCTCGGGGTCGACCCATCCCGGGTGGAGGTGCGGTGCGTGTGCGGATGAGCCGTATGCGTAGGCGAGGACGTCCTGCGAGTCGATCGACGGGAAGGACGACATCCCGGCCACTCGCACGGCGTGCGCGCTGCCTGCGCAGAGCAGAGGTTGCAGGCCACGCCGCATTGGGAGCGAAAGGCGCGTGCGCGGAAGCATTTACGGCGCGTCGCGTGAGGCAAGCGGGCAGCGCAGGTTGGCTGCTTATCATTTCATTACTACGCTTTAATAGCAAAGCCACATAGTGAGGCTGGACTGCATATCGACGTGTATGCGTAGACAGCCTTGTAGTATTCCCATCTATCATTGCCGCAAAACGATCTCCCACCGCCTCTACAGACCCCTCTCATACCCGGGATGCCACTCGCCCTCCCACACGCCCTGCACGACCGAGAACGCCCGCTCCTCGCCCTTGTCAAAGAACCCGGCCCGAATGAGCGGCTCCGTCCTCACAGGCGTGAGGAGCACGATCCACCCTGCGACCCACACGTACCCCAGGGCGCGCACCCTCCAGCTGTCCTTGATCCCCCATCTCGTGCCCAAAGCGACTAGGAAGTCTTCGAGCGTTATCACCACCGCTTGGAGCACGAAGAAGAGCACCGTCAGCGCCGGGGCCGTATGTTCCCGGAGCATTGCGTACGTGCCGACCCAGTGGACGGCCCCGGAGAGGAGGAAGGCGAGGTAGAGCTCGACGTAGGGCAGGAGCCGGCTGCCCTTCTTGAGCCCAAGGAGGGTGCGTGAGAGGTACTGCGAGTTGGAGGTGAGGAACCGGCGGAAGAGGTCGTGCCATGCGCGTCTGGGCGTTGTCATCGTGTTCGTCCGTCAGTGTATAAGAGGACTGGGGGGGGGGGAGTACGCACCCCCAGAACCGCCGCATACTGTACGCCTGGTGCACACCGCCGTACAGGCCCGGCCACTCGCTCGGCCGGGACACGCCCATCCCCACAGACGCGCCCGCCAGAAACGCGTGCGACAGCACCATCCCCGCGCACAGATTCCCATACCACGCGCCGACGTACACCGCCGTCCAGAGCGGGCCGTCGGCGAAGACCGACCCGCCGGCGTGCATGGCCGCCCGCTTGCGGAAGAGCGTGCCCGTCAGGTCCTTGATGAGGTATGCGGCTGCCCAGCGGGCAGCCTGCCGGAGCACGAAGCGGCCTCGGCCCGCCGAATCGGACGGGCGCGCGGGGTGCGCCTTGACGGCCTCCCAGTTCCAGCCGATGCCGCGGACGTTGCTCGCCAGGTCTGCGGCCCACAGCAGGCGCTTCCACCAGGGCAGGTCGTGGTACTTCCCCTCCCCGAGTGCGGGGCGGTGGTACTCACTCTGCGAGTCGTGCAGGACCAGGAAGTCGCACGCGAGCAGCAGGTTGCTCGCGAGCCCGTTGGCCAGGTGGTGGTCCGAGAACGGCTCGCCGGTCGTCGTGCAGAATACGAAGTAGGCGTCGAGCACGAGCATGCCCAGGAGGAGGAGGCGGCGGATAGCCGCGGACGGGGTGAGCAGGCCGACGACGTGCAGGACGTGGCTGAGGAAGAGGTACGGCACGAGGGGAGGAGTGATGAGCGTTAGGCCGGCGGCGGGCGCGATGGTTGCGATGGTGTCGGCCATGTCTCTCGCTCGTTGGGCGACTCGAGTGTGCTACGGGCAGCGTCCGCCGGTCGTTGCCTGCCAATCCACCGTTTTATCTGCACACTGTACGCGCTGCATCGAATGCGATAAAGAGACGCCAACAGACGGCACCGACTCTGATCCGAATCCTCGCCGATAGTCCACCATTATCCACAAGGTTGCATCACTTCAAGTAAGAGCAAAGTCCAATGCGTGCCGAGCTTGGCTGCGCCGGGCTGCTGTGTGCGGAAGTCCGAGTCCGAGCCTTGCCGAGCCTTGCCGATCAGCTTGCTCTGCGGTCGCTAGAAGGATGGATGCCGGTTGTATGGAAGTCGACAGGCAGCAAGCTCTGAAGTTGTCTAGCGATCGCTCTCGAATCAGGCAGTAAACATTGGCCAAGCAGCAGATCTAATTTCAGCAAAGATGAGCGTCCGCTCAGGCAGACGCGGACGCAGCAGATCGGTACTGCGAAGAGACGGATCGCGGATGCGCCCGCATGAGATGTTGCTGTTGAGGTCTCGCGTATCATGTACGTATGCAGGCGTCTGGGCGGACGCATTTACTTACCGCGTGTGGTGCACCCGGGCTGGTCTTCGACTACAACAGTTGCACCTGTGCACTTGTATCATGGTCACTTTGTATCACCTCCGGTTTGGTATTGAGCAGGGCACGCATGATGAACATGCATAGTAAGATGTCATAGGATATGCATCAGCCCTCTACATTTGCATAATGCATCAACTTTGGGGAAAATTTGCCTACTGTGATACAAGTATAGAGGTGCCCAATGGATCAAATTTGACCAAGTTTGAGGCTGTGAGCCTTGGTCCCTAGAGGCAAAAATTGCCTTTTGAGCAGATGTGCCCCTCTGTCCTCACCAACAAGGGGTCAGAAGCAAAAGAAGCCTGAGCATGAGCACCTGAGCCTTGAGCAGAAGATCCAAATTCTTGACTTTCTGAAAGGGCCTTGGATAATGCCCTCACTAGTTGACCTTCTTCAGGGGGGAGCACCGCAGGATACTGTTAAGACCGTTCTATATTGCAAGAGACGTCTAGATACAGCACTAGGAAGGTGGCCGCAGGGAAGGAAGAAGATAGAGAATGAAGGGGACGGAGAATGACAGAAAATTACCATAGGCAGGAGCCCGAGTCCCGGCGAGGCTTGGGTGTATAGGTGTGGCCCCAGTGGGGCCCGGGAATGCGGCTCCGGCATGTTGAGAGGGCGTCAGGGATCACCTGGGTGCACAGCCCCTCGGGGGCTCCGGGGATGCGGCTCCGGCATGTTGAGAGGGCGTCAGGGATTGCCTGGGTGCACAGCCCCTCGGGGGCTCCGGGGATGCGGCTCCGGCATGTTGAGAGGGCGTCAGGGTTTAGCCCTCGGCATGCAGCCCCAGTGGGGCCCAA
>KV424119.1:0-44139 GCA_001632435.1 Calocera cornea HHB12733
TCACTGAGACAGTGTCCACCAGGCTAGCTGCTGAGAAGAAGCTCTCAGAAAAAGAGAAGACTTTTGATGAGCTAGTACCCAGAGAATATCACATCTATCAGGATGTGTTCTCCAAAGAAAGCTTTGAAGAACTACCAGAGCATAGGCCTTGGGACCATGCTATAGAACTCAAGCCTGGGATTGAACCCAGCAACTCAAAAGTCTATCCCCTCTCACTGACAGAGCAGCAGGAGCTGGATCAGTTCTTGAAGGATAATCTGGCTTCAGGAAGGATCAGACCCTCTAAATCACCTATGGCCTCTCCTGTCTTCTTTGTCAAAAAGAAGGATGGTAGGCTTAGGCTGGTCCAAGACTATAGGAAGCGGAATGAGATGACCATCAAGAACAGGTATCCCATCCCTCTTGTCTCTGAGATGGTAAACAAGCTCAGAAAGGGTGTCTTCTTCACCAAGCTTGATGTTAGATGGGGATACAATAACATCAGGATCAAGGAAGGTGATGAATGGAAGGCAGCCTTAGAACCAATAGGGGACTGTATGAGCCCTTGGTCATGTTCTTTGGCTTGTGCAACAGCCCTAGCACCTTCCAACAGATGATGAATGACATCTTCAGAGATCTCATTGATGAGGGACATGTTATTGTCTATCTGGATGATATCCTCATCTTTCATCAAGGGCTGGAAGAGCACATCAACACAGTCAAGAGGGTTCTTGAGGTGCTCAGCCAACACAAGCTCTACCTAAAAGCTGATAAGTGTGATTTCCATCAGCAACAGGTAGAATACTTGGGTTTCATTGTGGGAAAAGGCCAGTTACAGATGGATCCTGTCAAGGTAGAAGGAGTCTCAGCCTGGCCTTCCCCCAACAATGTGACAGAGCTACAGTCCTTTGTGGGCTTCTGTAACTTCTACAGAAGATTCATCAAGGACTTCTCTGATATTACCAGACCTCTCCATAACCTGACCAGAAAGGAGACTCCCTGGGCATGGGGTGTAGATCAAGAAAGAGCTTTCCAAGCATTAAAGAAAGCCATCACTTCTACCCCTGTCCTCATCTTTGCCCAAGATGACAAGCCATTCCAGGTAGAGGCTGATAGCTCAAACTATGCCACTGGAGCAGTGCTGTCACAGCAAGGTGATGATGACAAGTGGCACCCCATTGCATTCATGTCAAAAAGTCTTTCTGAGACAGAGAGAAACTATGACATACATGACAAAGAGTTGCTTGCCATCATCAGGGCACTAGAAGAGTGGAGACACTTTTTAGAGGGTGCAATGCATCCTTTCACTATCCTCACAGACCACAAGAATCTGGAATACTTCAGGACAGCCAAGAAGCTGAATAGAAGACAAGCCAGGTGGTCTCTCCAACTGTCCAACTATGACTTCAGCCTGGTTCACAGACCTGGTAAGAGTTCTGGTAAACCAGATGCACTTTCCAGAAGGGCAGACCATGGACAAGGGGGGGAGGATAATGAGGATGTGATCCTCTTAAAGCCTGAACTCTTCAAAGTTAGGGCTTTACAAAGAGGTCATGTGACTATCTCAGGAGAAGAGAGAGACCTATTGAGAGACATCAGAGCATGCAAGGAACTGGATGAAGCTGTTGTCAAAGCTCTAGAAGAACTCCAACACTCCCCAAACCAGTACCTTCTTAGAAGGGAGTGGAGTGAAGAGCAAGGCCTCATCCTATTCAAAGGCAAAGTTTATGTCCCCAAGGACCAAGGTCTCAGAACCAAAATAGTCCAAGTGCACCATGATTCACCCATAACAGGGCATCCTGGGAGGTGGAAGACTCTGGAGCTAGTTTCCAGGAACTACTGGTGGCCTGGCATCAGCAGATTTGTTGCCAGCTATGTGGCTACCTGTGATGCCTGCAATAGAACCAAAGTCTATCCCACCAAACCAGTGGGGCAATTACTGCCAAACAGAATCCCAAGCAGAAGATGGGAGCTGGTCACAGTTGATCTGATCACACAACTGCCTCTTAGCCAAGGCTATGATGCTATCTTTGTGGTAATAGACAAATTGAGCAAGAGAGCTCATTTTGCACCCACACAGACAGAGGTTACCTCAGCTGGCATAGCCAGACTATTTAGAGATAATGTCTGGAAGCATCATGGTCTGCCTGATGAGATTATCAGTGACAGAGGTTCTCAGTTCATCTCCCAGTTCACTAGAGAGCTTAATAGGCTCCTTGGCATCAAGACCTCTGCATCCACTGCCTATCATCCACAGACTGATGGCCAGACAGAGAGAGTCAATCAAGAGATTGAGCAATTTCTGAGGCTGTTTGTCAACTATAAACAAGATGATTGGGCAGAGTGGCTTCCTGTGGCTGAGTTTGCTTACAACAACAGAGTGCAAGCATCCACTAGACTTACACCCTTTATGGTGGATTCAGGACAAGACCCAAGGCTGGGTGTTGAACCTAGAAGGGAAACTAAGGTACAGGGAGTCACTGACTTTCTGTCCCTGCTTTCCTCACTCCAAGAAGAGTGCAAGGCAGCTCTTGAGCAAGCCCAGGCAGATATGGCAAGATTCTATGATGTCCACCATGGTAACACTCCTGTGTACCAAACTGGAGACAAAGTGTGGCTGGATTCCAAGAATATCAAGACCACCAGGCCAGCTAAGAAATTGGATGACAAGTGGTTTGGACCCTTTAAGATATTGGAGCAAATCAACCCCAATGCTTACAGAATCCAATTGCCTTCCAATTTCAAAATCCATCCTGTATTCCATGTCAGCAAATTCAGACCATATAGGGAATCAGACCTGCCTGGTAGGAAGACATACTCCAAACCACCACCTGAAGTCCTGCCAGATGGAGAAGAGAGGTGGGAGGTAGAGAGCATAGAAGACAGCAAGTACAAGAATGGCAAGCTGTACTACCTCATCAAGTGGAGAGGTTACCCCTCATCAGAGAATACCTGGGAACCAGAACAGAATGTGGATGCTAAACCTGAGATCAGAGAGTTCTACAGGCTACACCCATCTGCTCCTAGAAGGATCTCTGCTCTCTCCTTTCAGAAGTTGAACTTCCACTCCTACTCCAACCTCACAGTTCTTCCCAAGCAAGTTTTGTTTGACTGGACTAATGGCAAATTGTCTGGCAGACAATCACACTGTTAACTGGAAATCCTGCTTAGAACAGAAAATCAGACAACAGGGTGCCATTTTGTAGCCACATTTGTGACTAGTCAGAGTCATACAAGACAGATGAAGAAGAAAAGAAGAAGAAGCAGAAGAAGCATAGAGTGAAGTTTTCTTCACTTTACAAAGGAAATTACAGTACATCACTTGAAGAGGATTTCCTCCACTTCCTCCTGCTCCTCAGCCTCCAGCCTTGCCTTGACATCTTCCATCACCTGTTCCTTAAGCCTATCCCAAGCCTCTTCAAAGGTATCCATGAAGGAAGTGTAGGCTTGTTCAAGGACCTCATTCACAATTTCCTGAACATGATTGTTCTGGTCATTGTGATTGAGGTAGCTGATGCTGGCAGTCTCCATGTCCACATCCTCAGACTCAACAGAGTCCCTGGGGGTAGGAAGCTGCTCAGCCTGATCATCCCACTCCTCCTGCCCATAGCTAGAATCCAGGAAGGCAATCAGGGGCAGATTATGCTCCTTAGCTATCATTGCCTGGCTCATAGGGAAGAGATCATGCCCCACACTGACCAGAGGGATAGGAGGAGCCTCATAGTCAGGATGCATCTTGCCCAGGATATTGAAGAGAGTAACATACTCTTCAAAGGACAAGTGCAGATCTTCAGTCTGGCCAGTCATAACATGATGACCCTGAATCCAGACAGGGGCAAGATCAGAGGGCCTTACATCACTGGGACCAGTGATGGGGAGGTGGTTGATCTCAGCTCTTAGGAACTCAGGGGGACTATAGGGGGCAGGCATGGCTACTAGCTAAGGACTAGCTATCTAGCTAAGGCTACTAAAGAGAGCAGGAAAGGACCTGTTCTGGGTCGAAAAAGCGACGCTTTCCTGCGGCCTTTTATGCCCTCAGTTCTCATTGCAAAGGGACAGTTGGGGGCTCAAAAGAACCATCACGACGTGATCTTTCCAATAAGCCCTGGATCAGCCAAAACGGCCAAGAATTGAGTGAGATACAGGCTTATCTTGTCATGTGGTCACAAGAAGCTTCAATGAATGATGTCATTGACAGCTGTCTGACAAGCTTCAATACCTGTCAGACAAACTTCCATGTTGTCAAACAAGCTTCCATATTGTCAAATAGGGTTCAAGACACAGTGGACAGCTGTCAACCCAGACCCACAGCAGACCCATGGTCTCCATCACCTGATTGCACATGACTGCACATGACTGGTCACATGCTTGCACATGATCAGTCACCTGCCACCCACCTAATATCATGCAATGATTGCACACATCATGCATGTTGTGGACAACATCCTTAGAAGGGGGGGTGATGTCAGGGTACAGCCATAGGCCACTTCTATTTTCCCTCTATCTCTGCACCTTCCCACTACTAGGTTATGATGTCATAGCTGTGGAGCCTCTATGAGGCAAGGATGATATCATGAGGTGTCAGCTGTGACACTAGCACAGCATTACCATGATGTCATGGTCTGGACCCTAGGCCTGGACTCCCCAGTCATAAGAGGGTCACCTGTGATGTCAGAGTGATGCAATACATGACTCCCCCTCTGTCATCAGCCACAGCATCATGACTCCACTTCTCTTTCCCCTGTGCACCCCTCTGTGTATAAGTAGTTAGCACTTCCTGTGTTCTGATCCTTCAGACTTGGTCTCTGAGGATCCTCCACAGGCATACTGTAGGACAATCCCAATTGTCATCAAGTCAACCATCCCTGCCCTGCCCTTGTTAGTGTGACTCTTCCCTTCCTGTCTAGGTAGCAGCCTTACCAGAAGCCTGTGTGCCCTCACAGGAAGATTGATGAGGTAGTCCAACGTTGGATCGATCAGCAAACCACAGACAAAGTTGTGCCTCAGCCTATAAACTATGGAGCCAAAACAAACACATTGCTGTTCCTTAACATGTTTGATGAAGATCAGTCCTTTGCTTTGATGGAAGATGCAAACAGCAATGATGAAGAAGGATCAGACATCATTGAAGATGTTGAGGAAAAACCACTTGTGTACAGCAACAATGACACACCCTTGTTATTGAAATTGGTTGAAGCACAGAGTCATAGAGGGCATTCAGTGGAAGGTTGCAAAGACACCAGAGTAGACTATGGAAAACACATCCTCACTACCAAAAGCAATGAGGTCAGAAGTTTCACGTATTGGAACATGGCATCCTAATATGTTCAGCAGATGCCTTACAATGAGTCACTTGACGAAATGGGTGAAACTGAATTGCTCTCCTGTGTGGTGAAAAGATCCGGCGGAAAGTTGCGTCACAAGCAGATGCTGTTTCTTCCTTTGCTGTGTGATAGGACTACATATGCATTGAAGGGAGTGATGAATCCGGAAGGAGGGTTGCTGATATTGACTAAGACATAAGGAATTGTTTGGCCTTGGGATTGATAATCAGTAAATGTGTATGCTGGAGTCATGGGCAACTGTGATCACACAACGGTAGTATCTTGACCACTGTTCAACTGAAACTTGAACTTTTTTCAACACATTTGATTGGGATAACACCTTGTGGTAAGCCAGGCAGTTGTTTAGCTTTTGTTTGATTGAGCTTAACAAGCACATATTTTGGAGGAAACTTCAACACAACTTTGTTGGCCAAATCATTTTCGATGACCTTGTTTGGATTGAGACCAATGCCAATGATAGTACCTCTTGCACCATTAGCAACATGTAGATCCATGTGAACGTTGATCATAACCATGACTTCTAAACCAAGGGCCAGAGTAACATCCTGAGGAAGTCCAGCATGTTTGTTCCTGCTCCTACCTTTGCCTTTGTTTTGGGTAAGGATTTGATATTGCAGGGATGGAGATACATGTTCACCATTTACAGTATTGAGTGCACGTGCGACAAGCAGAGTCTGTTTAGTGATTAAACAATGCCAATGAACAGCAGCCTTGTTCCATTGTAGCTGTACGCAATGTTGTGAAGTTATCAGAACTGCTTTATTCCAAGGGGGAGAGTTGAAGTCTGTAGGAGGACATTGAGGATTGCCAATTGTGTGTTCTTTGAGCATTCCTATGTCGTCATGAGTACACAGACCATACCTAGATCAATGCAGAAAGCCTAACCAGAGGTTGTCTTGTATGCAACATTGCTCCTTCAGAACAATGACAGAAGTGAACTGTTTGTATATTTGTCTTCCTATCTTGTCTTCTTCAGAATCTTTGAGAGGATGTGTGGGGCAATACAGGGTAGATGTCAATTGTACAGCCACAGGAGGAAATTGATGAAAGTCTCCAGCAATGAGTACATTGATGCTGCCAAAAGGTATATTTGTTACAGTGTCCTTGTTTGCAGCCAGCTTAGCAACTGAGATAGATTTGGATAGCTTTGCAAGAAAAGCCTTGGAACACATTGAGATCTCATCAATGATAAGATAGCAAGGGTGTTGGGATATATCGCTGTTGTTATTGGTTTGTCGATGAGCCGGAATCATAGTGATATGATGCAAAGTATACCCATCCACGAGAGAAGCAGCAATTCCTGTGTAAGCAGCTTTGATAAGAAAGTGCTGTTGGCCAGTCGACTTGAAGAGTTTGGTAATACTTTGTATTACTCTTGACTTTCCAGTACCTCCTTCACCGTACAGGATCATCAAGAGTTGATTTGGACAAGATCCACAGAAAGTGTTGTTGAAATGTCTTTTGACGATGTTGTAAGCTTTTTGCTGTGCCGGTTTCAATGACTGATAATCCATCGGATCAATTCCCTGACCAAGACCTGAGTCTTCTCCTAGCATTCAAGACTCTGGATTGCTGAGCAAGTTGTCCACTTGTTGTACAGTAGGAGCAATGAGTGTAGAGGAAGGGAAGTTCAGAGGTTCACAGTTTGCCATACCGGATGATTGGACATCAAGTACAAGGGCTGATTCCCAGACAGATTGCATAGCGATGTTAGCACTGACAAAGTCGGGGCTTGAGAGGACACCGTTCATAGGTGACCAGGAGTGTAAGCCGGTTGGGAAAAGTCTTGCGGATTCACCAATCTGTACAGCTTGCCAACCAAAGGCCAGATCACGTTCAGGATGTTGAGATGCCTCCAATATCTTCCAATCTGTTTCTGACCAATGTTCCAAGTTGAATGATAAATAATTTGAACCATTGTCATCCATATCTGAGCCTGATGAGTCTAATGCATCATCATGCATAGAATGAATGGTGTTGCTCATATCAACCGCCTGCATTTGCTCGGTTATTGGTACTTGGCAATTGTAGAAATATTGCATGTTACTCATCATAGCCAATGCTTCTTCAGTGGTGGATGATTCAAAAGAAGAGAAACTTTGCTGAACAGTGGTATTGGGTAAGAGCAAGTCGGCAAGGGATCTCCATGGTTTGAACAATAATAGCATACTTGTGCAGTATAGTTCAAATTGGGATTTGTTGTTAGATTGAGGAGGCCATTTACCAACAAAGCTAGGAAGGGTATTGTGGTCCAAAGGGTGATGTACCCAACAACAAGAATCATGGAATTTGTAAGAACTGTTGTAAAGACTTCTCCTGTTCCTGGGACAACCAGAAGATGAGATAGAGACCTCTTCAAAGGTCTCTTCATAAGTATTGACTATGAAGTTAACAAGGTTCCAACCTTCCAGATCAGCACCACAATGCATATACTGTTGAATCTGAGAGGTTTCCGAAGTTAAACCACCTGATGATTGTTGCTCAAGATAAACACTATCCTTCAAGGGCATTGATAAGAATATTACTCAGAAACTATGTACCAAAAAGACCTACATTGTTATCAGGAGCATTTCTTGATGATGACTGATAGGTGTCATCAACGTTTGATGTCATGGTAGATGTGTGAGATGAACTGAGAAGGGAAGTTAGCATAAAATACAATAAAAGGAAAAGTAAATATGCTTACCAGTGAAAATGAAGTTGAGGCCATACATTGCATAGAGCAGACTTAGCAGCCCCCCCATGGAAAGCAATGTAGTTATGTGATTGCAGAATGTCACCCCATCCCATGATATACATAACACATTACAAGGTGGATTTTTCTCGTTCTCTGTTTAAGACATTGAAACAGCAATAGAGAAGTAATCGATTCTGTTCCAATATGGATTGTAATTGAGAAGAGTCATCATAGTGATACTGGAGTTGGCTGGCAAGTAAACCAATCATGTTATGAAACTTGCCCTGTTTCTTGGCAGTGTAATTGGCGCTGTAGTATGCAAGATCTTTGGTGTCCTCACCATTCGTAAGGAGTTTGATGTCATGATTACATCTCATAGAGCAAGCAACAGAAGGATTCCAACTGTTAAGATAAGGGTGATGTCTGGTGACTTTCCATTCACTGCATTCTCTAACAGAAGGTTCATCAGCCAAGGGGAAAGGTGCTTGTTGTTTACAAGTCATCTTGCCACCTTTTGCTTCTTGAAGACAGGTGTCCGTGCTGCACTGGTGTAGTTGAATGGTTCAAACAATTGAAAGTTTGGCGTTGTACAGTTCCCTTTGTCACTGTGGCCCAATTTTTTGCGTTCCGGCCTTCCGGAGATGCTGTACCAGAAGTCCGGACACCTTTCGGACTTGCCCTGGTTGGCCCTCCAGTCCGTGGACCAACTCCGGGCTGGCGGGGTTTATTCCGTATGGTTGTTCCGGTCACGGAACCCTCTCGGAATGGCGTATACGACGCAACACATTCGACGGATTCACGGGCGAAGACTCTCTCTCATCGGATGGCCCTCAATTTACAAAAGGGACGATTGGAAAGGCGTCCTGTCAGTTGAGAGAGTCCCTTAGGTTGGGTGAAATCAGCCCCTGGTGATGTACCCCATGAGATGGGATTCCGAAAGGTAAACATCGGGTTAGGCAGATAAAAGGCGGATTCTCCTTCTCCGAAGGGGGCCCCGGCTTCCGACATCTTCTCTTTACCATACTCCTCTACTCCCCCAGATCTCTTATCGTTCCCTACACTTTACAGTCTATTCCGGACATTCTAAACTAATTACACCTAACGTAGATTATCACTTCGCGGATCAAAGCACTTTGCGGATCACTCTCACCGCCACCACCACCTATACGTACTGTTTTGCTCCATAGCTCTACCATAGCAATGCCTACAACCTCTGAGGAAGCTCAGGTGCTTCTAGCCCTTCAGGCGCTCTACTCTAATTCGAAACTGTCCATCCGCGAGGCATCAAGGATCTATGAGGTCTCATATACAACACTCCAGGGCCGGAAGAATGGTCGACCTTCAAAGGCAGATAGGCGGAGCAAGCAGGCAATGCTCACTATTGCAGAGGAGAATGCAATTGTCGAGTACATCCTCCAGCTGGATGCAAGAGGATTTTCACCACGGAGAGCAAGCCGATGTCCATGATATGGCTGATCTCCTGCTGGCCAAGCGCGGAGATACAAGGGTTGGCCTGTCCTGGACCGACCACTTCATTAAACGACGATCCGAGCTCAATACACGGTTTTCCCGTGCATATGACTACCAGAGGGCCCGTCAAGAGCATCCTGCTATGCTACGAGCATGGTTTGAGCTGTTTGCCAATATGCGAGCAAAATATGGCATCCAAGATAGCGACTTGTACAACTTTGATGAAACCGGGTTTGCGATGGGCCTGATTCGAGCTGCAATTGTTGTCACCCGTTCCGATCGAGCCAAAAACCCAAAAGCAATCCAGCCTGGCAACCGAGAGTGGGCAACAGCAATTTGCTGCATTGCAGCCGATGGCCACATCATCCCACCTTTCCTCTGCGTTCAGGGCCGCTTTCACCTTGCTACCTGGTATGCTGATGGTCTCATACAACCAAACTGGGTTATCAGAACGACCCCAAAGGGCTGGACAGACAATGCAACTGGTCTGGAATGGCTCCAACACTTCGATAAGCATACTCAAGCCCGTCAAGTGGGACAATGGCGCATGCTAGTCCTGGATGGGCATGAAAGCCATGTCAACGTCGAATTCAATCAATACTGCAAAGAACATCATATTGTTCCTATCTGTCTACCAGCACACTCCTCCCATCTGACCCAGCCGCTTGATATCAGCCTGTTCAGCCCATTGAAGCAAGCATATGGTACCCAGATCTCAAACCTCACTCGAACCAGCATCACACACATTACAAAGGTCGACTTCTTCCGTGCATTCCGTTCTGCATATCAGGCAGTCTTCACAGTACCAAATGTGAAGGGAGGCTTCCGAGGTGCTGGGCTTGTCCCATTCAATCCAGAGGCAGTGATATCCGGGCTGGATGTGCAGTTGCAGACACCCACACCTCCAGCAACACCGGAGCAACCACAGCAGCCCTGGATCTCGCAGACACCGAAGACCGCCCATGAAGCTATCTCTCAATCAACCCTCATCAAGGACCGGGTCTCAAGGCACCAAGGAAGCTCGCCCACATCCATTTTTGATTCAGTAGACCAATTGACAAAGGCTGCAGTCACAACAAACCATCGGCTCACTCTCCTGGAAAGTGAGGTCAAATCCCTCCGTGATGCAAATGCACTACTTTCAAAGCGACAGCGAACAAAGCGGACTCGATTACAGGATTCTGGACCTCTTACTGGAGAGCAGGCCAGCGCACTGCTAGCAGAGAAAGGTGTGGTTGAGCTGGACGAGCATGAGGTGGACCGAGGAGAGGGTTCTTCAAAAAGGCCAAAGTCAGGTTCTCGTCTCTGTGGAACTTGCCGAAAAGCTGGTCACAACACAAGAACATGTCTGGAGGCCATAGCAGTAGACAGCTCATCGGATCATAGCTCTGCTTAAAGAAATACATAGTTGTTGTCAAGTTACAGCGAGCAGACAATGCAGGGTGCAGAACGGTGATCTGCGAAGTGCTTTGATCCGCGAAGTGATAATCTACGTTATCCCGTTTGCTATTCCGACTCCGGAATACCCTTCCGGACCTGTGACGACTTCACGGAATACGACACCCTTGGATTGCCTATTCAGACGGACTCCGTACAGTCCTAAACTGAGTGGTGCAGACAGTGTCACAAGCCATAATTCATATTGGGTTGAGTTTGGGTTAACAGGACAAGAGTAAGCACATTCGGAGTTCTTTGGAATGGTATCGATATGGTCCAGAGTCAACTCTGAAAGATCAGCGACAATGACTGATTCCAGGTAATGTTTAATGTGATCGAAAAAGTACTATCAAGGAGAAGTTCTTTCATCTTTGATGACAATGGACAGCCATGGAGCCATATGAGAAAGTGTGTGTGTAAGGTGGATTTTCCTTGCCTTTTGATAGGGGTGAAGTAAGCCTTGATGCGACCAAAGCCACTATTACTAGATTGAATGGCTGAACTGGAAGGACAAGCCAGATATTTACCGCCTTGACTTGTTGAGTTAGAATGTGGGTGTCCAGTGACATCAACCCACAGACTGCAGGTGAAAAAGATACACATTATGTATTGGAAGAATTTAGCTGCAGCGTATGGAGCTTGAGCGGTGTTGAGAGCACATTGATTACAATCAGGACCACAAGTAGAAACAAATGAATCCAGATCTATTTCTTCTCCAGCAAAAACCTGAAGAACAGGATCATGTAGATCATTAGGAGTGATAGTGAACTAAATGCTTGGCGGACTGAGAGCAAAAGTGGTGCCCCAGATGTTGTTCCATAAAGCGAGTTGGAAAGAGTCAGATCCCACAACGCAGGCACTTAAGCCTTGAATTTGTCTGCGCAAGGTTGATATAGACAGGTTGCTGGGAGGTAAACCGGCCTCTTCTTCCTTGGCCGCCTTCCTCAAGTTGCATAGGTCAATAGAAGACAGAAAGTCTTTGGAAGCTTGAAAGGCCGGTCTTGACATTTGAATTCTTGCTGAGTGGAGTGCTTTGTGTTTTTGTAAAATCCCAAAACAAACGAAAATCCATGAGTGATGAAGATGAACATGTCTATTGTGGTATCTTAACAACCAGCAAGCATGCTCCTTGAAAGAAACTTTGATGGATCAATTGTCTTCTGGCCCTCCTTCACCATAGGGAAACAAAGATATGAAGGCAGCGGCCAAGGGATTTTTTGTAGCTGGATCACAATCTGTACCAGGTTGTGGTTCACCAAAGTCATTGACAGGTTGTTTACTATGATGTATAGCATAACTGCCTTCGTTATCAGGATCATCTAGACATGCAAGTCCATGGAGGAAAATTTCTGCAGTTGTTGACTTGGTTAAGTCAGTATCTTTGATGCCAAGTGCACGGAGAGGTACAATGGTGTCTTGATCAAGATCTAAATAAGGTAACTCAGCTGAAGGTAGGTACTGTATTGAGTAAGAAAATACCGATGTATGAATCAGATCTTTCCGGATGATAATGATCATCTTCTAGGTCATCACCGATGCTCCAATCCTTGAATTGAACAGAGGCAAGTACATTGATAGGAACATTGTCTTTGGGTAGGAGAGCAATGCAATGCCTGAAAGAATCTGACAATATGTCCAGATCAGCATAATAGTGATTGTTGGACTTCAACCAAGTTAAGGCTTGCCACACAACAAAACAGCAAATGGTAAACATCTTGTTCAACCATTCTTTCTTTGGTTTCTCCAAAGACATTAGGCCGATGAAGGATATGCCAATGACAGAGGACAGTATTGCAGTCAGACAAGGAAATAGATGACCTTCAAGCATTTTTGCAATTTCAATTTGGTTGATGGAGAAAGTGACCACATTTCCATGCATGCCACAAGAGAGAGTATCTGGATTTGCATGTGAAAGACTTTGTTTTGTTCTCGGATACATCTTGAACTGGAATACCCAAGGATAATGATGTGCAATCAATAACTGTTCTGACACAGTCAAGACAGCAATGACCGTAGGTGTTTCACCAATCCACATCCGATTTGCTAACAACCAAGTGGGAAGGACACCACCATCCAAATCAGACCCACATTGTTGGTAGAGCCAGACGTAATTGCATTGTATTGAACTGTTGCTAACAAGCATACAATTCCGGAGGTTCAGAGCATGACCAGGGTGGGGAACATGGGGAACCAGCAAGTTCGCATTTGGAATATCTTTGAATTGTAGAAATCTCATCTCTTGCATGAAAAATTCTCCAGAACAGGAACAGCAGGAAGCGACAGCAAGTGCATCATTACCGGTGTTGATGAGGAAGTCTTGAATGCTCAAGGACATGTCATCAGCTGATGAAGACCGCATGAACTGATTGACATCATGATCGTCTTGCACATGCCATCCTGTTTCTTGGCCATCTTCATCAGTAATGAGACGTCACTTAGACAATTCAGCTTCTCTCTCTTCTCTTCTTCTTTTCTTCTTTAGAGCTTCTTTTGTGGCTCGAGCAGTGTTTTGGATACTTCGGACTTCTTGATATCAAATCAGTTTAGCCTCAAGACATTGACATAATGGCAACTTCATGGAATCATCCAATTTATCAACCTCAGCCAAAAGGAGTTGTTTGTTTTGACAAGCAGCATTACTGAATGAGACATCCGGCAGACTGTAGAGAATATCGGCTTTCCTGAGTGACAGAAATTTGCTCATGACAAAGTTGGAGGAGGAGCAAATTAGGATATGTGATAAGAAACGGCCGGATCTAGTAGGAGGAAATGTATCCGCTTTGATTGAGATCATCAGACCAAGGGTGGTTTCAAAGCCTAGATTGGCTACCAAACACTGCATTTGCTTAGTTGGATAATGGTGACATAGACAACAAATACTATTAGCTGAACTGGAAATGAGAGAAAAAAAAGAGATCTGATGGTATCAAGGCTGAAGGAGTATATTTTGAGGGGATTGAAGATGGGGATAATTTGACTCAAGAACAACCCCCCCTGTGACCCCGCATACCTCAAGTCACTTTGACACAAACTACAGCAAAGAGACAATATGCGTACTTGTCAGACACCTCATACACCTTCCCCCCCTGAATCAATGCACACTCCTACTACACTATCTGCTGAAGGAGGAAGCAAGATTATGACGGACTTGTCACTTTGAAGGAACAATAATTTGAATAACAATGTGACAACAAGCAAATCGTTGAACACAGCACTTGGACCACCTGTTCAACTGGCAGCTAGCAAGACATCTGCAGAAATTGACAAAAATTCCTCTTTGACGTGAATGAAGAAATTGCTCACTTGGCTGAAAGAAGCCAGATACAACCTTGCCGACAAAGATGACTTGAGAGAGTTGAAGTGGGGCACTATCGGCAATGTCAACGGGATGCTTTTGCATGATGGAGATAATCTAGCTCAGCTTATGCTGCTGGCACGCATTTTGGACAACAGATTCAACCTTACACCGCATGGTGGATGGCGTCCGGACAACACATTTTCCAAGGACCTCAGCAAACAGAAAGTAACGGCCATATTTGTGAAAACGGGAAAAGTACCATTTAATGCTTACTATGATGAAGCTAAGCGTAATATCAAAGAGCTGCAAGAACAAGCAGCTCATCCGGGTACCAATATAGTCTCAGTGGTTAGAGATGATGGTATCAGAATCAGCTGGCCTTTGTTCGAAGTAAGTAAAGGACCACCAGAAAAAGATATATGATACTGATGATGAGCAGCATTGACCAACCAAGGAGAAAGAAGACTGGTTAGGCGATGAGGTTGCAGGTGCACATATGACACTTGTGGGAATGGTATCAGCTTATCCAGTCAAACAGTTGAGCACCTGACCACTTTGAGCAAGTGGAACAATTGGCTGGTCCTGTGAATATCCGCAACAAATTAGCACTCATCAAGACCAGCCATGTTCCACTACAGCTGCTGGCATACAACATCAATGGAACCCTTATAAGCCCAACATACTGGAGAGAAGAATTACAAGGTGCAGTCATGAAGCTGAAGCTGGTGATGTGATATTATTACATCGCCAAGGACAACAAATCGACCTTTGTCCTTACGCCATATGATATCATTGTAATTGGCAAACCAGTAGTCATGAGCAAGTTGCCAATGAAGAAATGCAAGCTGGAAAATGGACTGTTGGAAAACATCAGATACCATCCTTCACCGACTATGTAGACAATGGTAAGTGACACTATACCAAGGTACTACAAAATTGAGATACGTAGTATATTGGATATCAATGACCATCAAAGTTGGCCGTTTGTAGATAAGCCTTAATAAACACACTCATTAATGCACATGGTAGTCTGATTTGGTTCAACGGTAGTGTTATTGTTGATAAAAATGAAAAGAACCAGAGTGTCATAACAGGGCAAAAGAAGGGGGAAACAAATTAAGCATATGAATGTATGGCATTATCAAGTTGAGAAGTCAACACAATAGGACAGGAATCTGGAAGCGGCAACATGCAGAATCTATTTAAAAAGTAACATGGATAAAACATGCAGTAAGTGGGTGAACTGAAACTAAGCACCCAATGAAGCCAGAGTGTCTTTAATATCAGTTTGGATGATAAAGTTCTGCAATGGTACATCCAACATAGAGTTTTCTTCATCTTCACTGAAAACGGTACTACAGCCATCACAAAACGTGAAGCATAGACAAAGTAGAGCAATTAAGTAGCCACCTAATATACAATTAGAAGAGAGAATTCAAAGATATAAAATATACCGCACCGAATTTGATGTAGCTGCCGTCTGATAGCAACAAGGTCAGAGACAATGCCGATCCAAACCCAGGAGATAAACCAGCGATAGTAACAGATTCGATTTCTTTCTTAGTTATTAATGCAAGTGTATGGTGTTGTACAGATTGATGTGTAGATAAGGAAGCTGTATTGCTTGCACCAGTGTCCTGAGATGGAAGTAGGATGGGGCAAGAACAACTAGCAGCATTTAAAGCGCACTTGAAAGCTGTATAACACATGTCAGACACGGAAAAAGACACCAACAGAGAGGAAACACATACTAACTGTATGAGAACAGAGGAGGTTGCAATCCCAACACAGGCAACATGCAAAGGGAGCATCATCATTGCCAAGATACAACAGCCCACTGCATTGACTTCTCTTATTGCAACGAATGCCAGCATTCTTATGGACAAGATAATAGAAGATACAGTTGTTACACTGAAAAAAGAAGGACAGATTATCAGCTACAACAAACTGAAAGGAGTTGGATTAACATACCCAACTTTTGAATTGTTCTTCCATGAGAGCAGGTTTATCTTTCTGTACAAGATGTATGAACAGACATATAAAGAAGATACAGAAAGATATTACCCAAAGCGCAGACAAGATTTGATTGGCTGAAGGCAACAAAGATGTTGCGGCTTTCATCTCTTCCAGAGATAAACCAGCACCAAGAGCAATGCGAATCTTGTGAGGTACAGTATTGGTGCCATTGTTCCATCTGTTGATGAGAAAAGATGAAGCAATTTTGTCATTGATGACTTTGTTGAGAAAGTATCAGGGCACACAATACTAGACACAAGGCTGTCTGCAAAAGTGGTCCAAGACTATCAAGGAGGAGACGAGATGTTGAGCAAGAGGGACAATATGGGGGTAATGGAGGAAAGCTGAGCACCAGATATTGCGAGAGTTTGTCTGACAGTATCGAGAGGTTGCTGAGGTTTCAAAGTTGTGATTGAGATTGCAATGCCTAGTTCAACTACACAAGTATTGTGGAGGATCCTAAGAGATCAGATCTAAGGACAAAACTACAAACAGGTTGATACTATATACGAGAAGGCCAGAAGTATCTTCAAAAGTGGAGCTGTACAGTCAGTTTAGGGCAGGCACCTCTTACCTTGGCAGAATAGGGACGCTCTGTTGAAATGGTTTTGAGACTGTCAAGATGGGGTTTGTGCCTTCTCAGTTCGAGATCCTATATCATGAGGGATTGGTTTTGGTGACTCCTGACAGAAAGCCACAAGCACCAAGGTAAGCTGAAGGAATAGCATCAACCGTATACAGAGGCCAACCACCACTATCAGTTTCAAGTGTAGTTGACTGATCAAGCCCATGGGGAGACTAAAGATGGCAATCAAGATAAAGCAGAAAAATTGAAGATATAGACGAACCTTCAATGACAATAAAGAAGCGGGAACAAGCTTAGTAGGACAAGACTATGAAAATATATTAGAGTGACCAAGATCAAAGCATGGAAGCAGGCATACCATTTTTGTAGCCTCATCTACATTGCTACTCTGCAACTTCTTGTAGGTGATCTTCTTTTCTCTGAACCAGTTACCATCAATGGTGAGGACCATTTAGGGAGTCAACAGAGACAATGTGGTTATGTCAAGATTGATACACAATTGGATAATGTTCTGATGAAAAGTTAGAAAAAGATGCAGAAACAAAAAGATATGTGACACACTCAGATATGTTCTCCATTATAGTTTACAAAGGAGGCCCAATCAGAGTTATACAAAGAAGATCTCAGTGCTCTGAACCAACGGTTGAGATCAAACTTGTCATCTGAAATAGAGGAAGACATTGTTTTGAAGTGATTCAAGATGATGAGAGGGGTAAAAAGACAAAGGAAGTGGAGAAAAGCTCAAGGACACATGAAAGATTCCTTGCACACACTATGGAAGCAAAGAATGTCAGGGAACACCAAATTTGCCCTGACTTTGGAAAGATCGGCACAGGATTAGGTAAGAACAATCTTCTTGGAAAATGCCACTTTCCTTTCTTGCTTCTCTTCTTGGCTTTGCGTTCGAGGTGGCTGCACAGTTGCATTCGGCATTAGCTGGTCCTTTCAATCATGTAAGTTTGTTGAGGTTGAATATATCTCTGTCTCAGATAGACATACATATTTTTTTCAATGACCATCACCGTCCTCTGCTGGGCCTTTACAGTCATCTCAATTTTACGCTATAGAACTCCATAAGAATCTATTAAATGTCACAGGCTCTTATGTAGAAGATACGCACCTCTCTGCCATTGTCTTGTAGAGTCCTCTTCAAAATCTCATCCCACAATTTCTGCTCTACACTCTCAAGCCAAGGCTCGGGCATGACTGCTTTCATACATGCTTCCATGTTGTAAAACCTTTGAGGTTTATCCATGACAGCTTCTTCAATCAAAGTCTATAAACATGTTAGTATTGCCAAACATATTAGCTGACTCCGCTCACCTGCACTGTACACAAATGGTTTTGAATGTACTTGTTCCAGTCATTACCATGCAAAGCTATGCGCAACAAAGCCATTCATCTTTCCGCCAGTGGAAAAGACATTGTACTTTTGACAGGCAAGAATGAGAAAGGAGGTGATTATTTGTCAGGGGACACTCTATTTTCCTATTTTATTCGGCCCTTACTCACTTCAGAAGCACTTCCCAGCATGGAATCCGGCCTTCAGGGTCCAGGCCTATGGCCCAGAGTGTGGCCCGGACAACCGCGCAGCCATGAGTCTGGCCACTCACCACAACTCAGCATGACTGACTACAACTCACACACGCGCAGCCACACTTGACTCATAGCGACCCATGATATGCCCCATGATGTGTCCCATGGGATGCTCCATGGCCTGACCCATGCAGATCTGTAGGGTATATATATATGGGCTCTAGGCCCCCTGGCTCCTCAGATCTGGTCTCTGAGGACTCTCCACTGTACACCTGTACTCTGTAGTCTCTATAGTCACCTCATTTATCCTATTCTCCACTCTATCATTGCCCACCCGACCTACTCTGTTGCTCTACCATTGACTCCAATCTCTGTCTACTCTTGGCGGCCTTGTAGGGTTACCGTGTGCCCTCACATTATTGTTGTTGCTGCTGAAGAGAGTGGAGGCATTTCTTCAGACGTGTCAAAGAAAATCCTAGTTTGCTTCCGCTTGATGCTTGTGTAATGCCGATTATGTGAAGAGCACATGGACCTCACACAACATAGCTATTTCCGTTTCCTTGGACTATATTGAGCTGTGTCTCTCACTCCTCTCAAGTCACTCTACTTGAAACCTTGTCATACCTTTGTCCTTGCATTTGACACACGAAAAAAAAGGCGATGGTACCTTCAACTGCTACACAATCAGCCACTCTACATTGACGGCTGTGATTACAAAATTCACTTCTTCTTCTATGCCAATGAAGAAATCCACATCTCTTCATTACCGCCAAACAAATACTTGCACTTATCTTCCTTGTCACAGACAATGATCTGAACCTATACCTTGTTGGTTTCTTCTGGATATTAGAATCGGATAATAGTGCATTAGCATCCAATAAGTATCACATATACTTTGGCTACGCAAGCTAGGTGCCCTGCCGGCGCGTGCAGCACAGCCCGGCCCCCTACCGAGTAATGATGCATGGTAGAGACAAGCACGTGGTACTGGTGGCTTGCAATCAGAGGACATCCGAGTTTTGTGCACTTGTTCTGTGCTTGGCACATGTGGAAGCACACTGTGAAGCTGAAGCACTTGGGATTATGGAGTGACATTGAGTAGCAGAAGCACATCCTCATTCACAAGGTACTTTACACCATAAGTAAATTGCAAAGCGGAAGCAACCCACATGGTGGAGGCAAATGATGTAGCAGACACAGACTGTAGGGCAGAGGTAAATTATATAGCAGAGACAAATTCCATGATGGAGGCAGACCCTCTCATGGAGGCAGATTGTAAAATGGATGCAAATTGTTTGGTGGAAGCAAATTACTTGGCGGACACAAATCATATGGTGGACGCAAATTGTTTGGTGGAAGTAATTGATACAGCAGATGCAAATTGCATAGCAGAAACAAATGGTATACCAGAGGCAAACCACATGGTGGAGGCAAACCATATAGCGGAAGCAGACCATATTGCGGAGGCTAATTTGGTAGTGGATTCAAATATGATGGTGGGAGCAACAGGTAGGGCGGACGCAAATGTAATAAACGGAGGCAAAATAGTACGCGGAAGTAAAGACCCCAGCGGGAGCAGACCAGCAGGTGGGAACAAGAGGTCCCAGGCGGCGTCCGCTACAAACGGAAGCACGGAGTCCTGGAGATGGACACGAATGTAAACCGGAGATATGTATATTTGGTAAGCTAGCGGTTGTCACAAAACCCGGACCACCTTCGCGAAGACCTGTGCGTGCATATTGCATAGGGTGGCCCCGGGGGGCGATGGCCACGAAACACGGAACTTGACTAGGTTATATACTACTGTTGTGCTGGGGGTCGTGATACGACGATGTCAAAGACAGAAATGAGGTCAAAGAGTCCATGGCGGAGTAAGTAGAGCCCTTGATACGCTCCATCCTTGGCCGGGTTGTCTCGCCTGAAAGGATTAGCCAGCTTTCTTCACTGAGGAGGGAGCAGCGTTGGTTCCAGGAACCCGGCCTGTGAAGTCCAAGTCAAGTCGGAGAACTCGTCTTCGTCATTCCATCATAGTATGCCGCTCGAGTGTGGAGCCTCTTTGTGGCTCAGCGCCGAGCGCCATTATAAGTGTTCATTTTGGTGGTAATAAACAAGGAAAGGAGAGTTGGTATGCATCTCGTATGCTTGCTCCCCCTGACAGGTGTCCTGAAGTCAGAGGCGTTTTACACGCCTGTGCTCAGATTGAGGATTCTCTCCTCCTGCGCTGCCAAGCCGGTGGAGGGTTAGGCCGAAGTGTAGTCACAGACTTGTTGTCTTTCTTCAAGCCTGCAAGGTGAACTCCCATGTACGGCATGCTGGACCCGACGCGGGATATTGCGACGATTCGGCATTGATACTAGAATGATAACCACCTATGGTTCGACGATGTTCATACTGCATCGACCTGAGTAAGTTGCACCGTGTGCGGATGACGGAGACGCACGCCTGGGTAAGCCTCAGGCTCGAAGGCATAAGACCGCACTTGTCGATAAACCGGATGGCCGGGAGGAGGGTGCTTCGCCAATTGGGATACCTCCCTGGCATGCGGTGAGGCTGCGATCATCAACTAATCAGGTTGCCAATGCGTTACCAGAGGGTGTAGGGAACTGAGTCCCGCAAAGTTACCAGGATTCTCCCTCCAGAGTCGCTCTGCTCTGCTGAAGAGTCCTCAATATCGGAGTCAAACTCTCCTGAGAGGTCTGACGGTCTGTTGTGACGTGGACCGTTCTCCTTTGACGACAAGAAGGAAGCAACAGACCGAAAGAAGCCTAGCATAAGTTGCTGGTTCGTATTTATGTTGCGATCCTGGTCTTGAATGCCAGCACCTGGAACCAGACGAGGTCAATTGGTAAGCAACACAGTTGGTGTGACATGACGACTGCACCTGCATGTGGGAAGTTCCAAACAACCCGGGTGAAACCTCCCAGCTGCTTGGACCTGGCCAAAAGAGCCTTGCTTTTGTGTAATGCCCGAGCATCCACATGGAGCATAATAGTGACACCGCTCTCGCGGAGTAATCGTAGGTTCTCGTTGGCTTCTGGGTACTTTTGCGACAGTAGTTCCTCAGTATCGTATGTCGTGGCGGTGATGCGATGACCGGGTATGCCATGGTGCTGTACAAGCGACAGTGCAAAGGAAAAGTTGCCTAAACGCAAATATCGCTTCAGCATTATCCGCATAGATGATAAGAGCAATACCTTCGCCGATGAGGAGGGTGTTGTCCCAGTCGGACACGAAGGGAATGGGGTGGTATTGCCTACCCTGCTCGACACGCTTTGTAGAAGTCTGTCCTCCGATCTTTCTTCTCACCGCCAGCTCCTTGACATCCCGGGCATGCTTCGTAGCCGAGACCTTCTTCTGGGTATTAATTCGGGATTGAAGTGACAATAAGGAAGACTTGAGACCGCCTTTACGTGGTTTAGACTTGGCCATGGGAGGAGGGGATGATGGTCGTCGCTTCCGCAGCTGGAAATTACGGCACAGCGACCCTTACGAGCTGTGAGCTTCGACGGTGTTGCCGCCCCCGCCACACACTTTGCATCTTGTTCAGTACGTCGCCAGCCATGGTAAGTCGATGCCTTGCCTCCCTTTGTGTCGTGTCGACTGACCTTGGGACGCGTACCAAGCCTACTGCTTTCGAAATGCGGAAGAAAAACCAGCAGTTCGCTGCACGGGCACGGGCAGGAAAGCCAATCGTCAACCCGTCCATGAGGGAGAAGCTGAGCAAGTTAGACAGCTCGTATTTCACTTCAGTATCTTTGCTGATGCCCTAAACCATAACAGACGCTCGCCAGTCGGCATTGCAGTGCTTGCCTTGCTGTTCGTTGTACTGCTGGGCGGAGGTATGTGTAATGTGGAACAAATTGGGAACACGGCTGAAGTTCGTGACTAGGTATATTTGAGCTGCTGCGGATATTCTTTTGAACGCTGCCTATGTACGTGGCTGTTGATGTTGGTTAGACTGCGCATTGCTCATGATTGCTATGGTCTTATAGAAGCCGTATAGTGTAATGTTACACGTCACCCGCCGTCCTAGTGCCCCTCCGCGTGACAGCACGAGCTCATCGACGTTTGGAGCGACCATTGTCTTCTTCGCCCGCAAATGGCCGTTTGCGATTGTTCGTCGTGGAATCCACGACAATCCCTCCACCATAATCAAGGCCCTCCACGTCCTGCTTCACGGGCTCTCGATCTTTGTCCTTGTACGTTGTCCGGTTGCGCGGGCCTGTTGGCACATTCGGGGGCAAGGGCGAAGCAGGACGAGTGGGCAGAACTTGCACTATTGTCGCAAGGCATCAGAAGAGATGATGCTGCCATTGAAGGCTAATACGCACAGTTGTCACTGCCCCCGAAACCAGCTCCTCTTCCCCTGCCCCGCATCGCCATTGGTGCAGTGGATCCTCGTACAGGTGGTGTTCCTCGACCACTCTGGGCGCCATTTCGGGCCGGTACCCTTGTCGTGAATACCTGCTCGCCTTGCGGGGTGCTCGTGTCGATGTTGTACGCTGCGGGATATGCATTGAACTGACTTGCATTCTGTCGAAGTTGGCTTGTCACTCATAGCATTCAAAAGCGGACCATACCAGTGCTCACCGGACCACTGCCATCTGTCATTCCACTGGTGGCTGTTCCTCCCAATTGCATGGTGCCATACGGATGAAGAAAGCTTTCGGAAGACATGCCTTCCATGCCGGGCATCGCGCCCTGCATGTTTCCAGTAACATTCTCTGGCATGTGCATGGTTTGATCGCCGTTCATTCCTGCGCCGAGCATATTTTGTTGCATCGGCTGGATGCCTGTCATTCCCATGCCCCCCATGCCCATCATATCCCCCGTTGGCATTCCGGCCATACCTCCCATCATGGTTTGAGGGACGCCAAGGGGCATAGCGTTGGCCATGTTAGCGCTGTTGATAGCCATAGTACGCATCTCCGGTGGCAAGGCGAGCAACTGATTTTCGGGCATGCCAGTGTACGCCTGTTGCGAATGAGTGTCCTGCAAGTGCTTGACAAGCAGGGGAAGGACAACGTACAATAACGTTCTGTTTTAGTGCTGCACTCAGCTCACTCAGTTCCTTCTTTCTCAAGCAGTAGGCTTCCCATGAAATCTCATCGAAACCATAATTGAACCAGTCGCTTAAATCACTGCCTGGCCGCCTCCAGGGCTTTTCTGCTAAAGATTGAAGCTCAACGTCGTAGATCGAGCGAGCGTCCAACATTCCAGGTGCTGTTGGATCGATTTCGGGCGCATTGGAGGCGGCTCTCGGTGGTGGTCCATCAGGTATGGGACGATTTTCTGTCTGTATTTGCTCCGCTGTGGCAGACTTCAGTTCTGTGGCAGGCGCTGACACAGAAGGCTGAGGGGTTACGGAGCTTTTCGGCATGCTGAAGCTAGCGTCCCGCTCTCGAGGAGTATATTCGGTAGTCAACAGGCTGCTAGCTACAGGGAGAAGATCAGCCAGATACAATCCACAGAGGTCATTTGTACGCACGCTTCGCGGGAGAAACCCCTGGTGGGCGAACGGGGCGCTGTTGAGTAGGATCGCGAAAGTCAATAGATCGCGGCTGGGGTTGCAGTATTATTTCCAGATCCTGCCCATCGTTGGCCATCAGAAGATTATGCCGCGCAAAGACGACGCACATCTTCATCGCTTTCGTCCTCCTCTTGCGCTTCCTCGCCCTCCTCTTCGCCAGCATCATCTGCCTCTGCCTCTGCTTCATCATCCTCACTGTGCTCCATCGGCTGTTCTTCCTCCTCAACTTCCGGTGGAACAGTCTGCCCGCCTAATGTTACATTCGCGATCTGAGGAAGGCGATTCAAGTCATTCGAGATGGATATCTGACTGGGCGTATCTAGTGAGTAATTGACGTTGTCGTAGGACTAACGATAACTTACGTCGCAGGATCTATGCGCGCACAGAGGAAACAAGATCAGCACGTCTCTTCCAAAAGCATCACGTGAGATGTTACCATTCTCAGCTTGACTAATGGGAGCGGCGGTCGGTGCATCTGATGTTGCATACTCATCTTCATCACCGTATAAGAATGCGTCGTCGTCGTCCATCTGGTGAGTTGTATAGTGCGAGTCCTGCGCGTGCGGGGTGGCGAGGCTGGAGAGCCCGGGCCAGGGACCGCGGCGAGAACCGGCATCGCCCGGCCATTCCTCCCAAGCCCTCAACTACCATTTCCAGCAGAAGGCAGCGTAGCAGGTCTGCTATCGATCCTCATCAACTAACAAGTGCGTTCTTACCTGGTGCCCATATTCACTAGTGAATTCCATTCTGTGCAGCAGATTGTTGCTGCTTGGGTTGACTAGTCACTTAGCCTGGCACGTCGATTTTCGGGGATGTCGTCAACCGTCAATGTAAGTCTGTCCGTTTGTTGTGCCACTTCTCTGGATAGTCCAGCGACTGTCTTCGGCTGAAGTGGTCCTCGGCTCGCTATCCAGTTCTTGATGCAGTGCTGTTACTGAAGCCCCGTTGCAGGTTGTTCGGTATTCCGCTTTGCTAGGAGGCATCTTCTACGGTATAAGCCATCGCAGAACGCTGCAGTCACAGGAAGATGCTAAGAAGGAAGCTCACGACTATGAGCGGAAGGAGAGGTTGATCAAGGAGGCGCGGGAGGCATGGCGAAAGAAGCAAGCTGGTCCTTCTTCAGGCGGTACGTTTGCTTTGTTCGCATATTGGGATGCCTTTCTTACACCCTGCTTGACAGTCGTGACTGATCCGGAGGATCCCAAATTTGATTTGGAAAAGGCTTTGGAGCAGTGGGAAAAGGACGCATAATCCAAGAGACGAGACGACCGGCTGGTTGGAAGTCGTCACATCCCCAGATGCTTTCATGCTCAGACCCGGCTGTCGTCTGGGACTCTTTAGATAAAAATGCGTCAATCGCTATTGTGTGTTCCTTATTCTCATTGTAATTTCGACCAGAGGAATGGATAATGCAACCACTCCTACCCCAATAGTCAGGCCAATGAGCCAATAATGTCTCTGGCTGCGACTTGATGTTGTATTATGGTAGTAACATTTGCTCGAGAAGCCTCGCCTAGTAGGGAGCGGAAGCTGTCGGCAAGAGGTCCCTAAGGGAGGAGGAACGCGACGCGCTCGACGACACCTCACAAGCTCAGACGGCGCGTCCACCTCTCAAAGGCTTTCGTACGCCATTCGACACCTGTACGATCACTCACACTATGAGTGCACGCGACACGCCCAACTCATCAAGGAGCGGTGGTCAAGCTCGTGTGGAGGTGGAGGAGGACGAAGAACAGAGGCTGCCAGACCCATCTCTTGCCGGCGTGCCATGGGATGAGCCCGAGCAGGAGGATGAGGTTCGTCCCATGATGCAATTACGCCGTCTGCGGTTGTTGATGTTCCTTCTATAGCACAAGCTTATCAATGAGGAATATAAAGTATGGAAGAAGAACAGTGAGCGTCCATTAGCCACGTACCGTGCGCTCGGCTTACATTATCATCTCAGCACCCTTCCTCTATGATGCCCTTGTCACACATGCACTCGACTGGCCATCATTGACTTGTCAGTGGTTTCCGGACAAAGAGAAGTGAGTACCGTCGTGACTGTACTGTGCCTTGCGCTCAATAACATGATGTGAAGTCCGCCGAACAAGCCTTACACTGTGCAGAGGCTTCTGCTTGGGACGCACTCTTCTAATCAGGCGAGGGAATACTTGCAGATTGCGGAGGTGCAGTTTCCCAAGGTTCTCGAGAATGGAAAATCGGTACTTGATAGCTCGGATTACGACGATGAGAAAGGTGGTGAGGCTTCGGATTTTCTTGCCGGTTCATCCAGCTGAGCTTCATCCAGAACTCGGTGCCCATGGCTCCCGAGAAGCGCGGATACGCATTACGCAGAAAATCAATCATCGGCACGAGGTCAATCGTGCTCGCTATATGCCTCAAAACCCCGACGTTATCGCTACCCAAACAACGATGGGGGATATATATGTTTTCGATCGCACGAAGCATTCGAACCACCCCGATGCCGATGGTGAATGCCGTCCCGACATTGTCCTGAGGGGCCAGACTCGAGAGAGGTAGGACACTCCATCCTGGGACTCTTCTGAGATGGTCTAATCAGTATCAGCTACGGTATGAGCTGGAACTCTTTGAAGAAAGGTCACCTGGTCAGCGCGTCGTATGACACGGCGGTGTATGAATGGTTCGTTCGATTTGTGCCCCGTCCCCGCAGGCCCGCTCTGACCGGTGAACAGGGATCTGCAGCAGTACTCCAAGTTGAGCGGCAACATTGAAAGTGTTCGAAAGTATCAAGCCCACACAGAACAAGTTGAAGTAAGTATCAAGTCCATGTATGCCAGACCATGGCGGACTGGTAGGCTGAACGTCGTTTTAGGATGTGGCATGGAATCGACAAAACGATCACGTTTTCGCTTCGGTTGGGGATGATAAGATGTTATATGTGTGAGTATCATGCCCTGATGTCATACGGGTCAGTTAAGCTCAACTCCATCATATAGGTGGGACACGCGCAGCCCCAACAAGCCCATTCAAGAGACGATGGCTCATGACCAGGACGTCAATACCGTTGACTTCAATCCCGCTTCGGAAACGCTGCTTCTGACCGGTTCTGCCGACTGCGTGAGTAAGTAATTGAGCTTGAGGTGCAAGCGTTCAACCATGAGCAGACATTGGCGTTGTGGGATCTTCGAAACATCAAGGCCAAGCTGCATTCTTTCGAAGGTCACCGAGGGTCTGTGATGCTTGCGGCCTGGTCACCGAGCTATGAGACAGTGTTTGCTAGTGTCGGAGACGATCGTCGTGTGAACATTTGGGATGTTGCACGTATTGGGGAAGAGCAGACGCCTGACGATGCCGAAGATGGGCCTCCCGAGCTCGTTTTCGTCCACGGAGGACATACTTCCAAAGTCTCCGACTTCGGCTGGTCGCCCACCACACCATGGCAGCTCTGCTCCACAGCAGATGACAACATACTGCAGCTCTGGACTCCGACTTCCAATGTGTGGGCTGGTGATGCAGTTCCCATTGAAATCGACGAACTCGAATGATTAGCATATATAAAACAGATGTCTGAGTAGGATGCATGTTAGCCCTGTATTCATTTTTCGAATCGATTTTGCTGGCATCGCAACCTGGTCGCAGAGAAGCACTACAGCTCGTCTCTTGTGCGAGGAGGATCAGCAGGGTCAAGACCAGAGAGCCATTCACTAAGCGCCGCGTTAAATTCGGTTGGCTGTTCCAGCTGTGGCCAGTGCGCAGTGGTAAGTTTCTGTGCAACATCAGTAAGAATATCACACATCCAAGGTGATCGAGCTAACCTTAACGGTTAATTTGGAAAACCACTGGTCCGAGTGCAGCATCTGGTCCACTTCCAGCCAATCCGCTACCGGATCCTACGGCCCAATTAGATCCTGTACAAGTGTGTAAAGGGGTTATGTACCTGTGTCGGTACAATCCAGAGGGAAGGCTGCGGAAGGGAGAAATTGCCCTGTTTGCTCTGGAAGAGATATGATCCGTATCGATTCCCGTTGGTGTAGAATTGCAAAGCTGAGAGGTATCAGGATCGCGCTATTAACAGCCAGGCGTATTGAGACGCACTCTTTCCAAAGCCTTGATGAGAGTAGCTCTCCACCATGTAATCCTCCTCCTCATTTGTCATGAACGGGATAGCCGGGATCTCGGCGACATCTGCCCACGCCGCCAAGAAGGAAGTAGTGGACGTGAGGAATGCAGCCGGTGGGGGAGACTGAACGCTCCTGAGCGTTCCTCGTAATGTGCGACGAATGTCGGCGTCCAGTTCCTTGGTTGCCCCAGCCGTGTCATTGGCGAAGTAAATCTGATAGGTGAGCTTGGGCAGATACTGCGTCATAGCTTCCATGGGCATATAGGGACCGGCAGACGGCATATAGGGTACTACAGCACCAGCCAGCGCGGTGAAGCGGTCTGGTCTCTGACGCCCGGCTTCCCAGCATGCCTCTGCACCCCAGTCATGGCCCACGCAGACGGCTGTGTCCACGGCTGCTTGGTCGAGGATGCAGGTGAGGTCGGCCACGATATCTTCCATTTGCGAGGACGATTGTACATCTCCCGGATGCCCCGACAAGCCAAAGCCTCGGAGATCAGGTACAATCAGGTGATAGTCATGCTACATCGATGTGAGAGGTCGGAACGCTCGCCCTCGGAGCTGCGCCTTACCTCAAATTCCTGGATCTGGTTTGACCAGGTACTCCACAGGGAGGGCCAACCATGCACGAGAAGCAGGGTTTTCTTGGCACGGGGAGGGTTGATATCGACATACTCTGCAGGGGCGAGGGTATCAGGACAACCACCAAAACAAACCATTGCACGTTCCAACTCACTCAAATCGATCGTTTTCGACAGAGGTGGGGTAACGGAACGATCGACGGCCGCGCAAGAGACCGTTTGGGCTGTGTATGCGCGCGGGTCGAACGCAGCCTTGGCCGGGGCTAGCTGTTCACCGTAGGCAGCGCTGAGGACGAGAGAGGATAGAACGGTTGCTCGGATGAACATGATTGCGTTTAGAGAGTGTGGAAGCCATGCCCGGCAAGTGAGCGCGTTATATATGTGCGTGAGGCCGAAGCCGAAACCCTGAGGGAGTGCAATAATGGTCTGCGGCTTGCTTGCCGGCGTCTTGCATCCTCCGGTGCCGGCTCCGCTTTCATCCAAGGGCCCATCGCGACTCTAATTGCGGACATTGCTTCCAGAACTGCACGGCTTTGGCCCTCATGCCTGCGTTCTACGGCATCTCTCTTCTGTGGTTGCTCTGATTGACGATGCACCGGCGTTCGTACGAGGCTGGCGGATCCGAGGAGGATGAAGATCTCGTGATTGCTGAAATTGAAGGTCGAATCTCCCTCCATACCAGTGACGAGCCACCTGTCAAACGACGCAAGCTGGAGGTGAATTTACAAGAGGTACAGTGTCGCAGGGCAGCCGTGCGAAACGACCTTCATGCGCGTCGTGGTAGGAGTCCAAGGCACAAGTCGACTCCAGCTCAGTCCTGCAGCAAAACTCCCCACTTGGCCAGCCAAAACCTCGACCTCGCGCAAAGCGAAACTTCCGCAATATTCACTTTGGTACATGGGAAATTGAACCAGGGCAAGCACATTGTGCTGCATGTCTTATTGCTGAATTCGAGCCCTTGAGTAGGTACTACTCCCCGTATCCTTTGCCAGACGATGACGACGCCGTCTATACCGCATTTCAACGGATAACTCCACCTCCTTCCGCCACGAACGGGCGGCATGGCAGAAGCAGAAAACAAGGAGACGCGCTAGAGTCTGAAGACTTCGCCCCTGGTGCAGGTACACTCTGGGTATGTGACCGCTGCTTCAAATACATGAAAAACGCTTCGAGTCACGAACATCATTTCGTAAGCACTAGACCACAAGCCGACGGCCGACACATTGGAATCTGAGCATATTCGCAGAAAACGTGTCACCTGTCCCATCCCCCAGGGCGAAAAGTTTATCAAAAGGGGGCCTTGACCATCTGGGAAGTGGACGGGGCGCTCTCTAAGGTTGGTGTCGCACGAACCGTGCCAGCCCTGAGCTGATAGAACGACCGGGCAGCTGTTTTGTCAAAATCTGTCACTTTTTGGGAAGCTTTTTATCGATGTGAAGGAAATATACTTTGACGTCGAGCCATGTGAGCCTACATGGATGACGTTGCCCAGAGTCCCTGTTTGATTGCCTTCAGTCATGTTCTACCTCCTGACCGACGGAGATCCCAAGCGAGATCACGTGTTGGGGTTCTTCTCGAAGGTACATATCTTGCTCTGGATCAGTGGCTTTTTGACTCGAGCAAGAACAGGAGAAAGTGTCGTATGACAACAACAATCTGGCTTGTATCATCACCTTCCCTCCTTACCAAAAACGGGGTTATGGTATGCTCATGATTGAGTTCAGTACGTCGCTTCATTGTGCATATTGCGGAATCGTTCAACGTCCGCGTTGCCCAGGTTACGAGCTCTCCCGGAGAGATGGTGTTTTCGGAAGTCCCGAACGGCCGCTGTCAGAATCAGGAGTGAGGACGTATCTCGCCTTTTGGATTTCGATGCTTGTGCGTCATATGCGCTTGGCTTTCGAGGTGCCTGGATCTCCCACAAGGAGCGGAACCAACATCCGGAGGTGGAAGAACACGAAAGGTTGGGACGGCGAGCTTCCTCGCACTCGAGCCAGGGCTGGCGCACTACCAAACGGTAGTCATCAGGAAGATCCTTTTGCGGGGAGACGCACCATCAGCGGCCTGGACGTTTCGGTTAAGATTTCCTTGCAAGACCTCGCTCAGGCAACATACATCCGACCGGAAGATATAGCGATGGCTCTAAACGAATGTAGCTTGCTCAAGAGACAGCGTACGATGGGGACAGATAGCCATGCTGAGATTATCATTTCGCAGCGAGACCTAGAACGCGTTGCGGAGACCTATCATGTGAAGCCTCAGTTTCTGCATCTTGATCATGTCATGCTGTAGAATCTGGTCACAACGTCGCGGCTTGCATGTGTACACATTAATAGCACAATCAGATCGATACTTTACAGAAAGGAGCTTTGTAAAGTGGATCAAACATCGAGAACGCCGTCAATGAAGTATATGTCGCCGTTCGATGCCTAGATGCATTGTGTCAAAGTGCACCTCAAATGGAAAGTGTCGTTCGCTTACTGGTGCTTTGCTGACGATACAGATATTTGCATTCAGAGTATACTGCTGCCACTCTTCACCTGTTTCCGTGGTGCGCTTGAAAAACACATCGTGTCCGTCCAAGAGCGTGGGATAAGCGCGTTCTGTCGCCATATCGAGGGGTGCAGTCTAAGATAATCGGCTCAGTCACATCAATGTAGGGTCTGCCAGGAGGATCGTACAGGAACAATGTGAGCTGATACCCAGCGTTCAACATTGACCTTGGCCTTATCATCCGTAATCTCCACATCATCGCCCGCCGGTCCTTCATGACTGCAGATTGTGGTCAACACGAAGTGACACCAATAGCAAGTATGAACGTACGGCTTCCTGTGCAGGGCCATGATGGCTTTGTTCACTGGAACAAATAGAGTACTTTTTGAGGAAGGAGATGTGTCGGAGAGCCGAAGGGAGATAGGTTCTACTTCCCTGGCATAGTCATACCAGATGGAGCCAATAGTATGGACGGTGAGGAGGTCGGCGAGCGTCGGCTCGGAGGTTGTTATGGGAGCATATACATCCATGTGAGATTGATCAGTCATGAGTATGTGCTTGGTTTGCGCTTCGCAAAGTGCCGCAATGGACAACGCAGTAGTAAAAGTGCTTAAGAGGATACGCATCACGGTGGTCGTACGAGATCAAGGTCTGTGAACGATGGAGCGTTCTGCACCGCCACTTGACCCGATGAGGAGTTTGCGGTTGGGCCTCGGAGCCTGGAACCCACAAGCCGCAACACGAGGGCTAAGCGGGAGTATACAAGCGCTCAAACGGAAGCAGCGAGAGCCCCCAGCGGATGCAGAAAGGCTGAGGAGCGGAAGCAAAGACATCCCCAACGGACGCGGCTGGGAAGCGGAATCAGAAATAACTAGCGGAAGTAGAGACGAGACCATCCAGGGTTCTCTCGCGCTGCTTCCGTTTGAGAGTCCCTTTGCCCCCGCTCGACCGTTCCGTTGCTCCCACTTCCATCTGTCGGTTTTCGGCGTCCCACTTCCGGTGGATGCAAATTGACAGTGATGCCAAGGGCCCCGGAAGGCGCTCGGTGGCAAGAAAGCCCGTCGCGTCACTGACACGTCTTGGAATGTCCACCGCGCCCGAAGAGCGACGACCGCTGCGATCTACAACGACTAGTACTGCCCCACAGCAGCGACGAATCATGACAAGAGCATCTCGCTTCGTTATCATTGGTGCTATATGCACACTCATATATGCACTGCTGTATCTGCGTATCATCCCTGTCCCTTTCCTGTCGAAGCAAGTCGCAGACGAGCTCCTTCCCGTGGTACGTGCGAGAACGGCCTCTCTGTCCTGCTGTTTTCGCCTGACCCATGCCCAGATTCCATGGTGGCTCCTTGTTTCGTTCGGCTCGTATTCTTTAGGGAGCCTCGGAATGGGACTCCTGACCTTCAGGGATTGCCCTGATGCTCATCAGGAGCTGCTCATGGTTTGTGCAAGTTTCTCGTTGCTCATTGGGGACAAAGACTGAGCACTGTCGGTAGGAAATTAGCGAAGCCAAGAACGACCTCCGGCTGAAAGGGGTGGAAGTGGACTAGCTCGTGCGGGTTGGTTTCGAAGCGTGGTACGTGCATCAATCAATTCACACAAACAAGCCACTGACATGTCCCGCAGGCACCCACCTCCGCCTGGGGGAACCGTATGGTTCTGCATATATCATCACTTGTATCGTACAACAGCAATTGGATACCTTTGTATACCCCACAAGACTTTCACTATGTGCCACTTTCCTCCGAAGGCCTCGTACCCAACCGTGATACCATGGTACCATCTACATGGGTTAGGCTCACCTTGCAGATGCCAGTACAGTGTGATGGTTCACCGCTACTGTTTAAAGCAGGAACCCTGCCTTCCTCCACGCTGCCACCCATTTGCTGACGAGTTCGACATTCGGTGCAGGAGCGTTCCTCAGAGATGGGCTTGCGGCTTCTGTGAGCGTAGTTTCCAACGGGTAACGATCTGCTGTTTGCGAAGCGTCACGATCATATTTCTCTTCATAGAAGGACAGCAGCTTGATGGTCGGGTTCTTGACGGGATCTGAATCGGAATGACGCAAGAACTCCACCCATTCTCGTTGCGGGACACCTTTGAACTGAAGACCGCAGTTCTGAAGGCTGTCGAGGATTTCCCGCCAAGGAACAGTGTGAGGTTGAACGACATGCCAGCAATGACAATGGCCGGGACCAGCAGGGTCCTGATACCCGAAAACCAGCTCCAGGATTGCCCGGGCAGCGTAATCAACGGGCAGCCATGAAACATTCTGCCACCCATCAGCCAGCGAAGGTAAAGGGGTGAGTATGCGTACCTCATTGAGTTCCGGAAGGGCGTGAACAATGTCAGCGCTCTGTTGATGTATATGTGAGCAACGATGCCTCTCAACGCATGTTGAATCACCTTAATGATGAGCGATATGGCCTCAGTCTGGTTCCAGATACCAGTGCGAGAATCACCGACCATCTGGCCTATCCCTGCGCAGCATATGAGCTACGGAACCACGAAAAGCTGCTTGGACCCACTCAAGACATCTGCCTGCAACGGCGTTTTCTCTGATGCCACTTGACATAGCTTCTCGACCACCCACTTGGACCGGGCACTAGAAAGATGTATTTGAGGTCTGTGACATGCAGACGAATACAGGTCCTTACTATCCCATGTTCTGAGCCACGTGTGGGTCATCCGTTACCGCTTCGGAGACCGCGTTTGGTCCTTTCCATGCGAAGACCGCACTGATAGAGGAGGAGAAGAAGAACTTAGCAGGTTGTTGCTTGGGGACATGCAATGCCAGTTTCATCAAGCTCACGGCACCGCTAATATGCGGTTCAAAGCTAGAGATGTTCCAGTTGAAATTGACGGGCCAGGCATTCTATGACGGCATGAGACAGGGACGGCACACATCAAATAAAGACACCTCACGTGAATCACGACCGTCACCGTGCGTGCCATCTCGTCATATATATGCGGTGAAAGTCCAAGATTAGGAGCACTGAAATCGGAGACTGCCAAGCACATCAAGCGGGTCCCGTCGTCCTTCAGCTTGAGGCCCCTGCTCTCTACACTGTCCAGAACCCGCTGTTCTGCTTCTGCATCATCCCTGCCTCGACTCAGACAGTACACCTTCGAGACATAGTCCTGTAAGAGAAGCGTCTCTAGCAGCGCTGCGCCGAGGGAGCCCGTTGCGCCCGTTAGCACAACCTGTATCAGCCGATGTTAGCTGTCCTGAACATGAAGGGTGAACACAAGAAAAAAATCGCACCACATGTGTGTCAGAAGGGGCTCTAGCAGCGGCTGAGAGATGTGACGACTCTCCGTTTGCTTGCTTAGCTGCAACCAACAGAGCTGATGAATATTTGTCAACCAGGCGAAGCATTATGTCGGTTGGATCAGCTTTTGAAGTTGCGGTGTTTTGCCCAGAAGATAATCCCCATAAATACGTTGCCATGCTAGATTACAGCTTAGACGCATTCCAACCAAAGGAAGTTAAGCAACGTACGCATCAACGGATGGGTTTTCGAAGACGAAGTTGCTCGGCAGACGATGCCCGCCTATGTCGATGTCCTGACCAACGTCAGCGCTCTTCACTGTTGCACAACTGATGACTAACTCTTCGAAGGGAATTTCTAATCCTTGTCGCCTGTAGGGAGTCTAGACCCAAAGCGAACAGGTCCATGTCATCTTTCAGCTTCGGGACTGAGTCTGCCAAGTTCAGGGTAGCGGTCACAGCTTCAGAGACTAGACGCTTTGCATGCTCGAGACTGGACAACCGTAGCCGTTCGACATCGTCGTCAGCTTCACCTTCTAGGACACTATAAACATTGTCGATAGTCTCCTTGAACTGCACGTAGACCTTCGGTCGAAGAAAGCTGCCTTTGTCCGCTTTAGGGAGGAGGGTCTCATACGGAAGATAAACCAGCGCTTCTGGTGCTAGTTGTGAATGACTGGGAGCCTTTGAATTCGCAAGCTCCACTGCTGCCCGGACGAGCGTGTAAAGTTCGTCTCGTGTGGCTGACGGCGACAGCTTCTCTGCGAGTATAATGAGGGCGCCAACTTGTGCACGACCAGCGCCGAACACAACGGCATCCGAAATGTTGGGAGATTGACGCAGAGTGAGCTCGATAGGTACACTGGTTATTGGATAGATCAGCTTCATCCAAGCGTCATGATGGAAGGATGCAGTACGGATTGGTTTTCTCTCCGTTGACCTTCAGAATATCGTCAAGTGGTTTCGTGTAATTCCTTAAAAGCAGACTCACCATGACTAATGTGTCGTCTATGCGACCGACGAATTTAAAGGCATCCAGCATACTTGGGTGCTTCTTGAACAAGTCTTTGGTAGAATAGGAGCCATCTGGTCGGTTGCTCATCACCTGGATCATTGAGTCAGATCGACGATGTCAAGCAGAACAGTCGCGTACTTTGGTGGGATAGCCTTCAAGAACGACGAGCTCAAACACATCCTCACCCCGATCTTCGAATCTGATCCATTGCATAAGACCTTTCTTAGCCCATGGCCCACTCCCTCGCAGCCAATTCCAACCCTTGTCGGTCTTGAAGTCACGAAACGAGGTAAAAATCTGAACAGACCGATGAGCTGATTGGGACATATAGGGGGGTAGAGTTCCCCACTTGTCCCATTTCAGCTGTCAAGGTAAGCCGAAGACATCAGCTGAAGCATGAAGGGAGGGCAGTCGCGACGTACTTAGACCATAGTGACCAACCAAGTTGACTCCTTCCTCAACAAGCCTGTTTCCGAGCTCGTCAGGGCATGCACTCCCCCCAAACATGACTAGCTTGAACGACTTGAGAACTTCTAAGCCGTCGGGATCTTCCGACAGGATCTTGAGTACATACGGAACGCCAAAGAGTGCTTCGGCATTGCAATCGGGTGATGTCAGTAACGTATGTATGTTCGCCGTCGTCAGAGGGATTAGTGACTGCGGAAAGAGATATATGCGGACGGCTCCATGGATTGCTCGATAGAAACAGGAGTGACCGTGGTTCTGAACGCTGTCAAGAAGTGTTAGGCAGAGGGATGGGTGATGAGACTTACGTGATATAGAGGTAGCGTTGTGAACCCTCTCAATCCAAAGTGCTGTGAGAAGTTCCGGACGGAGGCTATGTGACTTAGTACAATTGGCTTGAACTCGAGTTAGCCGGAATGGCGCTCGAAAGAGAACAGCACACCTTTGGAAAGCCTGTGCTGCCGCTGGAATGTACAATGAATGCAGGCAAGCGTTCCTCTTCCTCGGGTGTCAACGGCAGCTGCCAGGTGGTCTTTCCAGTCTCTTCGCCCTTCAACCGAGCATCGGCATTGTAGAGCTCATCGCTGGCTTGGGGAATGAGCTTGACTGGTTGTTTCGGAGGGTATTTGGACAGCGCTTCTTCCACCACTGGAACGAACGCCTGATGCGTGATAACGTGTGTAGAATCGGTGGCAGCAAGCAGGTGAGAGATAGCTGCCGCAGAGTTGTTGACGCTTGACTGAAATCAGACAAAGCTAGTCTGAGATAGGAGCAGAGCCCACGAGATGAAGAGGACACCTGGTGCCGCGGTCAGTGAGATTCGGAAGGCCCGGGACGAACGAGCAGCGACGCACAGTATCCCATCTTGATCAAGGCAAGTTCCTGGATCGCGTAAGACCAGCCCGAATGGCTCAGCAGCGCGACTGTCATCCGGCTCTTCGTGTCACCCGGAGCTCTCGGGAGAAGGATGCCATTATCGTTGTAGTAGTTGGCCAAGATTGCCGCTGCTGATTGAAGATCGCGGTACGTGTACTTGTCGTACTATACGATGTCGATTCTCAGCAAAGCCTCTGGAAAAGGAGAGGAGAAATGCTCACAGAGAGGTCCTTGTTCGGAACGGCGAGAATCTCCAAGTCCGGATATTGCCCAGTGCGGAGGTCGAGAAGATGATTGATTGAGTGGATCACTTCCTCTGACGCTGCCATGGTTTACACAAGTTGCTGCAAGTGTTGTCCTCGACCGTGAGGATGCACAAGACCAGACACGACAGCGCCGGTCCACCGATGCGAGTTAGTGCCCGCCAACGCATTGCGAGACCAGACGTCGGACCGAGGGCCGAATCGCACAAGTCAGGGCCAGAACGCTTGGTTCGGTGTAACTAGCCGGAGAGGGCGTACCCGGCCCTTTTCAGTGGGCGCTGTGTCGGGGTAATCTATCTATAAGCCTACCCCCCCGGCCCCTGCCGCGTGCTTTTTCGCACGTGGCACAGTGGCGTGGTCCGCGTCACGCTTCAAGCAAGGGTCCGGTCAGAGCGGCACTGCCGCACAATGGAAGCAGATCACTGGAAGCAATTCCAGCTAACCCCTAACCCTACACCCCAACCCTAACACCAGTATAGTGCACAATTCATGTGCATTCAAAAATAGAATATATTGGGCTGCAAAATATTAATGGAAGTGCAAGTTGGAATCTTGGCAAAACCCTAAGAGAGAGATGGGAGACTAAAGACGGGAGATGGGGGATGGGGGATGGGGGACGGGGGATGGGGGATGGGGGACGCGGGATGGGGGATGGGTGATGTGGGACAGGGGAGGGGAGAGGGGAGACAGGAGACAGGAGACAGGAGACAGGAGACAGGAGACAGAAGACAGAATCAACAAGATAGGGGCAAGGCAGTCAGAATACAATCAGAGCAGACCAAAGGTATCTTGGCTAAAAATAGTAAATTATGAAGGGCAGGAGCAAGTTGGAATCTTGGCAAAGAGCTTTGAACAATGGAAGAGACAGGAGATGGGAGACAAAAAATGGGAGATAGAGATGGGAGAGGGGAGACAGGAGATGGGGGACAGGAGGAGGGAGACAGGAGGGGAAAGACAGGAGACTGGAAGGCCTTCAAGGCCAGGAGGATACAGTCAGAGTGAGGGAAGTTGATATATTGTGTACCATATTGACCAAACATAGGAGTAGAGGTAAATGAAGGAGGTATATATATATCAATGGTACAGAGCCTGAGGCCACCACTGCACAGAGTGATTCACCTCTTAGATTGAGGTCTCTTCTCCTCTTTCATAGCCTGACTGTACAAGATTGCCAGGACTCACAAGGCAAGATGGGCACAGTAAACCCTTTGGGACAGCACTCTAGGCATAGCAAGATGGTCACCACAACATAGACACTGCAACATGGGCATCCTAATTCAGGAATCACATACAAAATACAAGGTGGGGCAACACAAGCACCACAACGCAGGCACCATAGCATGGGCATCACAACATAGGCACCACACTGTGCACCACACAACAGGTACCATACTTCACACCACAATATAGGCACCGTAAGACGGGCACCGCAAGACGGGCACCGCAAGACGGGCACAGCAAGACGGGCACAGCAAGACGGGCACAGCAAGACAGGCACAGCAAGACGGGCACAGCAAGACGGGCACCGCAAGACGGGCACCACAGGGCAACAAGGGAGCAATGCAGAAAATCAGCAGAAAATCAGCAGACCCGGGGAGGGACCAAAAACAATTGTTACGATGAGCGAAGCGAGACGGGTTACCCTAGTCTATAATGAAGCAAACCGGGCAGTGGCGGTGAGGGGCCGCGCACGTTTCGCCCACGTGGCGCACGTGACGAGGTCCGCGTCGCCCTTCAAGAGAAGGGTCCCCTCAAAGCGGAAGCTATTTGCGCTGCCACACAACGGAAGCAAAACAGAGCTAACCCCTAACCCTATACCCCAACCCTAACACTAATATGAGTGCACAAGTAGTCTGCATTGAAATATAAAATATATTAGGCTGCAATGAATCAAGGTAAGAGCAAGTTAGAATTTTGGCAAATAGCTTGAGACGGGAGATGGGAGATGGGAGACAGGAGACAGGAGACAGGAGACGGGAGACAGGAGACAGGAGACAGGAGACGGGAGATGGGAGACGGGAGACGGGAGATGGGAGACGGGAGATGGGAGACGGGAGACGGGAGACACAAGACGGGAGACACGGGAGATGGGAGACAGGAGACAGGAGACAGGAGATGGGAGACGGGAGACGGGAGATGGGAGACGGGAGACAGGAAGGCATTCAAGGCAGTCAGAATATAGCCAGAGTACACCAGAGATATATTGACCCAAAATAGTAACTTATAACAGTCAATAACAAGTTGGAGTCTTAGCAAATAGCTTTCAACAGGGAGGTGGGGGATGGGGAGATGGAAGATGGGGGGCAGAAAACAGGAAATGGGAGACTGGAAGGCATTCAAGGCCAGGGAGATATAGCCAGAGTAAGGGAAGTTGATATGTTGTGTACCACACTGGCCATACACAGGGGTAGAGAGAGGCAAATGAAGGAGGTATAGGTATGGCAATAGTACAGAGCCTGAGGCCACTACTGCACAGAGTAATTCACCTCTTAGATTGAGGTCTCTTCTCCTCTTTGGTAGCTTGACTGTGCAAGATGGCCTGGACCCACATGGCAAGATGGGCACAGCAAACCCTTTGGGACAGCACTCCGGGTACAGCAAGACAGGCACCACAACATAAACACTGCAACATGGGCATCACAACACAGGCACTATATCACACACCACAACCTGGGGCAACACAGGCACCACAGCATGGGCATTACAACATAGTAGGCACCACACTGTGCACCACATCACAGGTACCACACTGCACCACATCACAGGTACCACACTGCACACTACAAGATGGGCACCGCAAGACGGGCACTGCAAGACGGGCACCGCAAGACGGGCACTGCAAGATGGGCACCGCAAGACGGGCACCGCAAGACGGGCACTGCAAGATGGGCACCACAGGGGCAACAAGGGAGCAATGCAGGAAATCAGCAGACTCCGGAAGGGACCAAAAACAAAGATTACGATGAGCGAAGCGAGCCGGGTTACCCTAGTCTATACTGAAGCCAACCCGAGAAGCGCACGTGGCGCGAGGGCCCTGTGGCTGTGCGGGCAGGACGCGCGTCCTTTTTCGCAGGGCACGCTCTCCCTGCCCGCGACCCTTGACTCCCCCCCACCACCAAGGGGACACCCTGCCCCCCCCAAAAAAACCCCCGGTAGGCAAGGACCTCCCTGTGAGTGGAAAGCAAAGCCAGCACCCGGCTGCTTGACTCCAGTGAGTGCTGTTTTGTTTAAGATTCTGTAGGTAGATTTCTGTGACTGCTCCAGCACAGCCACGAGGAGAAACTGGCGCGCAAGTTTCTCCCCGTGGCTATGCCGACTTTTACGCATGGCTATGACGGCCCATGGCACTGACTTTGGAAAATTCATCTCCTTTTCCCCTTTAATTTACAACCATTCTATCATTGCTTCAGAGGTGTTTATATTGTTTTCAGCTTATATCTGTTCTAAAAATTGGGCTGAACAATAAAATAGCTGCATTTAGCCTTCCACATGTGGATGACCAAAGGACTTATCCCCCTTATCCAAGATGTGAGACGTATGATATATTTGGCTTATGCTTATACTGAAAGCTATTTTAGGTCTGATCCAACAACCCCCCGGTCATCTCAAAGGAGTGAAGAACGTGCTCGCCGAGAACAGCAACTGACATCCCCAAGTGAACGCCGCACCCGTGTTTTACATGACCGCACACCCATTGTCCAGCCAATCTTTGCTCCTCAAGGCACCACTCCATTGCACAACCAACCTGTATTACATGCCAACCCACCTGGAACGCAAGAGCGTTTGGATGACCTTCAAGCACGTGCTGCAGCCCTTTTGGGCTCCGCACCTATTGTACAACCACTACCACATGCTGAACGACTGGCACAGCAAAATGCAGAAGCACAGCTCCGTCGCTCTGAAGCACATAGAAGACCAAGATCTAGAGCCAGGGAGCAAAACATGCCTCTTAATGCTCTTGCAAACATGCATTTGCAAGACCCCCCTTCACCTGAGGAGCAGCAACCTCTCCCAATGGTTGAACGTCAAGTCATCGAAGATGAAGATCCCAACAGAGTGGCACAGCTAGAGCAAGAGGCTGCAGATGCACAACAAGCAATACAGGGCCCACGTGAATGGAATATGGATGAAGTACAGCACCATGCAGCAAAGGCCGCTCAGAACAGCAGCAAAGAGATTTACCTGGGCACAATGTCACACAAATGCAGTTCCTGCCATGCTACCCACTTTATGAAGGAGAAAGAGGATCGATCTCCTATCCGGCAGCCACATTTCTACAAGTGTTGTGCCCGTGCACAGATAGAGCTACCACCATTTCAGCCTGTGCCTCATGTGTTGGCACAGCTCCTGCGCCATAACTCTGAGGATCCAAATGCACAGCATTTCAGGGAGAACATTCAGCAATACAACCATGCACTATCTTTTGTCTCTCTTGGAGCAAAGAAGGATGATCGGGTGGAAGGTGGAGGTGTCTACTCTTATCGCATCCAAGGTGCTCTGCACCACCAATATGGCCCAGCCCGACCAGCTGAAGGTAGAAATCCTTCCTACAATCAGCTCTATTTCTTGGACCCACAAGTTGCCAAGCTCGAGCGTGAACGGCGGAATCCCAACTTGAAGCCCCAAATTCTTTGGGAGTTGGGTGAGATGCTGCGGGAGACACATGCCTATGCCAACCTCTACCAGCATGCATTTCAAGTACTGGAAGACCAAGAGCATCAGAATCAAGATGCTGGAAGACCAAATGAAGTGGTGGAAGTACGACTACACTTTGATCCAAAGACAGACCAAAGGCGCTATAACCTCCCAACTGCAGAAGAAGTTGCAGTGGTTCTCCCAAATACCCTTTCAAATGAGCGCAGGGATTTTGTGGTACATAACCGCACAGATGGACACCTTACAATCATGAGCACGGGTGATCCAGCATATATGTCATTGCACTATGTCTTGATCTTCCCAAGTGGAGAGCATGGCTGGCACTACAAAATTCCCAGGGTTGGAGAAGCTATCCCTGACAATCAAAATGAGCCAGAAGAGGGAGAAGTAGAGGGAGAAGATGGTGACCAAGAACAACACAGAAGCTCAACCCAGTATGTTACAGAAATGGAGTACTACCGCTATCGCCTACACCTCCGTGACTTGCCATGGGCACTCCACCTCTTCCGCTGTGGCCGCCTCTTCCAGCAATTCATTGTAGATGCCTGGGCTTCAGTAGAGCAAGACCGCCTGCACTGGATTGAGCACAACCAGAAGACAATTCGTGCTGAGCTTTACAATGGCCTGGTGGATGCAGCTTCACGCAATGATGACCGCAGCGCAATGGATATTGGGAGAAGAATCATCCTGCCTGCTGCTTTTGTCTCCAGTACACGCTATATGTATCAGCTCTACCAGGACTCCATGGCAATTGTTCGCTGGGCTGGCCGTCCAGACATCTTCCTGACTTTAACGGCAAACCCAAAATGGCGTGAAATTCAGGACAACCTTCTCCCTGGGCAGACAGCAGCTGATTGACCTGATATTGTGGCACGTGTTTTCAACCTGAAGCGCAATGAAGTTCTGCAGCTCATCTACAAAGGCAATCTCTTTGGGAAGGCAGGGGCCCGCGTCTACACTATTGAATATCAGAAACGTGGTCTACCGCATATGCACCTTCTCATATTCCTGGAGCAAACCTGCAAGTTGCGCACACCTCAAGAGGTTGACCTCCATATTTCAGCCGAGATCCCTTCCCAAGAAGAAGATCCAGATCTTTACAACTTGGTCACCTCACACATGGTCCATGGCCCCTGCGGGGCAGCATTCCCACACCAAGCATGCATGAAAAATGGAAAATGTGATAAAGGGTTTCCAAAGGCTTTTTCCCCAGAGACCCGCATGGATACCGACTCTTATGTACAGCTGCGCCGACCAGATAATGGACGCTACATTGAAAAGCAGGGAGTTCCACTGGATAATAGATGGGTTGTTCCATACCCAAAGTATGGACTCTAACAGAACCAATACCCAAAATATGCTGACTCTGTCACAGAAACCTCCTCAAGCGGATTCGAGCACATTGCAATGCTGTCAGGGGACACTCTATTTTCCTTCCTTATTCGGCTCTTACTTGCTTCAGAAGCACTTCCCAACAGGGAATCCGGCCTTCAGGGTCCAGGCCTATGGTCTAGAGTGTGGCCCGGACAACTGCACAGCCATGAGTCTGGCCACTCATCACGACTCAGCAGCTACGACTCATACACACACAGCCTTGTTCCATGACCTGCTCCATGATGCACCCCATGATGGGTTCCATGCTCTGACCCATGCAGGTCTGTAGGGTATATATAGGTGGGCTTTAGGCCCCTTAGCTCCTCAGATCTGGTCTCTGAGGAATCCCCCACCATAGGGACTTAGGCACTCGGTCAATCATACACCTATTCCCCTATACTCAAACCCCCTCATACGTCACTACTCCACCTATTCCACTTGACTCTTGTACTTGTCTACCGTCAGGCAGCCTCGTTACTGTGGTGTGCCCTCACAGAAGACCAGATCTCCAACCAACGACTCTGCCGGTATCCGCACCTTGTGTGGTAACTTGCACCTACTGTCAATCACTGTCAACTCCGTCACCTCTCAACTATGTCTTCCAACAACCAAGCAGACAGCATGTCTATCAACGCTGAAGACACTGCTGAACCTGCTGCGCCAATCACGCCTGACTTGCATGATATGATTACGGCTCTCCAAGAACGGATCAAAGGACTTGAGGCTCAAGTCGCTGCCCACAAGCCTGCCGTGACGCCCTTCCAATTTGCGAGCAAAGGACCAAAGGTTGCAACACCTGATGTCTTCGATGGCACCCGCTCCAAGGCCGAATCATTCCTGCGGCAGCTTCAACTGTACATTGAAGCACGCGATCACGAATTCAAGACCCAGAATGACTACGTCACCTTTGCCTTATCTTACATGAAGGGAGGCACTGCCGGAGCATGGGCCGACCGCCTGGTCTCTGCACATATCACCAATCCAAACCCAATCTTCTCCAACTTTGCAGCCTTTATCAAGGCTTTCCGCCAAGCCTTTGCCGATCCTGATCCAGAAGGTTCAGCACGTCTCAAGATGGACGACCTCAAGCAAGGCAACCGGACTGCAGATGAATACATCTCAGCCTTCCAAGAACTCGCTGCCCTTACCGAGTACAATGAAGTTGCCCACATTGAGAAATT